>CAUYQG010093118.1:0-39163 GCA_963574415.1 Tarsius wallacei
TGAGTTGGAGTCTCACTCTGTCACCCAGACTGGAGTGCAGTGGCCGCTCCCGGCCACCGCAGCCTCAACCTGCTGGGCTCCGGCGATCCTTCCGCCTCAGCCTTCCGAGTAGCTGGAACTACAGGCGCACGCTACCACGCCTGGCTAATTTTTTGATTTATTGTAGAGATGAGGTCTTGCTTGCCCAGGCGGGTCTCGAACCCACGGGCTCAGGCAATCCGCTCACCTCAGCCTCCCAAAAGCGCGGGATTACAGGCTGAGCCACCGAGCCCGGCTGCACTCCTAATTTTAGTGGCCAGCCAACCTGGGGCACAAAGCCTGAGGTCCATCCTCAGCACATTCCATAGATGTTTCCTTGATCCTCAGTGTGGGGATGGGGCAGAAGCCTTCTGAGGGTGTCATGTGCTCGCATGAGGGCAGAGTCTGTCTGTGTGGCCTTCAGGACCACCCCACCCACAAATTCTCCCACCTTTAAAAATGGCAGTAAATGAGCTCAGAGCAGAAACTTCTCCTCAGGCATGCATGCTGGAAGGACAAATTCAGGGTCCTTCACATTTTCCGATAGCGAATATTTGAAACAACTGTATCAAATCAATGTTTCAGCTGAAAGGGAAAAAAAGTGAAATGAAATTCAAAAGATAACCAATGTGACTATATTGAGTCAAGCATTTCTAACAATCCTGCTATACTTGATTAAATACAAGGTTTCCTTTTTCATAGCATTACTAGAGATTTTTCTTTCGTATATTAATTGATTATTTAAATAATGTAAAATAATATAAGCATAATATGAAAAGATTTATAGTATAGCAACAATTACATTCACTGAATACATTTACCGCATGCCTTCATTCAAAATTACATTAGAGCACTGAGAACTTGTGCGTCAATAATAACACAATAGTCAAGAATACCAGCCTTAGAGTCAGGCACTTAGATATACCTACTATTGAATCTCACCTTTGCTACTTACAAACTTTGTGACCTTTGCCAGATCACTTATCTGATCTGTGTTTCAGTTTTTTCATTCAAAATTAGGGGCATTAGAAGTACCCATATAGGATGAATTGAAATTCTATAATTTAACCCTTATGTGGCAATCTTTCAAGGGAAGTTCTGAATTTTACTCAGTCCTTTATTGCATCTCCAAAATAAAATTCCACAGTCTGGTACATCAGCAAGCAATGAGTAAGTGTCTGAAGATTCTGTGAAAGAAGGAAGAGAGCGTTTATTTCAAATATTATGCCACCCTGTAAAATGCCTTAATACAACCCCATTAGACATTCCTATTCTCTGCTAATGTTACTCTGTAATCTTTTTTCTGATGATGAAGCCATTCTCTGAGCATTGTTCAGCCCAGTCTCCTCCTCTCTTTCTCATTTCTAGAATAAGTAAACATGGTCCTTTTGTTTCCAAAGAGTTCCCTGCCTCCCTTTGTTATGGTGGCCAGTCTCACATGGGCACTGCAGACTAGCTTCCATAGACTGTTGCCAACATTCACCCAGTATGATTTTCTTCATATTATTAAACCCATAAATTACTCATTGTGGTGTCTAGAGCATAGTTTCTTATACATATTAAGTATTGCATTATATTACCATTAGAAGTGAAAAAAATAGCACCATTAATGGACTTACACTAATTATGATAATTGGTCTAATTTCTTGTAGTTCTCAGAAGAACGTGTGTCCTACTACCTATTTGTGGATAGTCTAAAACCTATCGAACTACTGGTTAGCTTTTCTGCATTGGTACGTTGGGGGGAATATGGAGGTAAGAGAGTTTTAAGGAAATAAGTCTAAAAGCCCAGATCATGTTTAAGCTAGGGATCATGCCATAATAAGATTTTTAGACCCTGAATGAGGGAACATCTTCCCTTTCCAGAGCTTCTCCAGTGTCCCACATGACCAACAATGGCACCTCCTCTGGGGATGCTCTCACTCCTGGACATCAGGGATCACACTCACTCCTGCCACCTGCACCTATCATCTGTGCTCCTTTCTGGAGTACCTAGTCATTCTGCTGCTGCTGCTGTTGTTCTCTTACTTGAAAATATCATTATTCTTAACTATTTCAACATCTATTGAAAAACAAACGATTTTTCTTTGATTTGACAATTACAACAGTCTTTTCCTCCATCCCACCTCAGCCCTCTACTTTCATGGTTATGCCATAGGCCTTATCTTTACCAATTAATGCATCATGTCAGTCATCTCAATTTCAAGCAGCTCACTCTTCAATCACCACCCTGTAAGTCTCCAGTTCACTCTCTCTAGAACTCCCACACCTACAATCTTTGACTCCACTGGGACCTTAGTCCCTCTACCTTACCATATTTTTTTATCCATCACAGTCGTGTCCTTTTATCTCCCTTTCCCAACATGGCTTCCATGATCCCTCACTGAAATCTTTGCACATACCATCAACACACTTGCCCTTTTTGTCCTCTCATCCTGCCTTCCTGGCAAAATCCCAGTATTGGTTAAACTCAACAGTGTGCCTAATCCGTGGTTGCAAGAGAGCAGCTGAACATGATTGGAGGGAGGTAAACAAACAAACATAGCTGTTGTTCCTAAAATTGAGGAACACAAATCTCAACAAGGCCCAAAGCACTGCTAGTATTTCTTTAGTTCATTCATTCTCCCACGCTCTTTCCTATAGATGTCTGTTGCAAACCTTCAAATCTTTTCTCTCTCTCTCTCCCCGCCCTTCTACCAAACCTCCAACACTCACTCTTACCCTCACTCATGTTCAGCTGATGACTTTGCTGCAGCTCTCACTGAAGAGACAGAAGAAATCAGAAATCATCCACATCATCTTCCCACAAGAAACTCTCCCAAGCTCTAGTCCACATTCCTTTCTAATGGATAGATTGTCCCTGCTCCTCTGCAATGCCAATTCCTTGCACACATGAGCACACATACATATACACACAATATCATTTTTAAATAATTATGCCTGTTTTGTTAAAGTGTTCATCTTTAGCTATAGTTTACAGTATCTGGTACTGTAGGTATAGAGTAAATAGTTTCTGAATGCTTAATGTTGAATGTTTTGCCAACATCGAGGGTAAGGACTTTTTTTTTACTGAAGTATCTCCAATGTTTAAATGGTGTCTAGCCTACAACAGGTGGCTAATAATTGCTTGCTGTGTAATAAACTTTCCTAAACTTTGTGATCTAAGTTTAGTACGTCTACCAAACCAATAGTTCTGAAGCCATACCATGTCATAGAACATTTAAACTCTATATGCATTAAGGCATGTTGTGACTTTGTATCCTCAGCTCCAGTGTTTTCTGGAAATAGGGAAAAGAGCATTTTGTCCTTAGTCATTGATGAAGACTAGTCCATACTATTTTTCCATTTAAAAGAAAAATTTGCTGTTAAAATTAAATTTTTGTTAGTTACTTGCTATTTTTATATAAAGTCAAAGACTGTGAATTAAAAGTAAAAATTTAGATAAAAGATGGGATATTTTGACTTATTTGGATACTATCTTAGAGAAATCTCTTATTTTCCCAGATATGTTTTTTCCCTTTAAAATTGCATCTGGAGAGATATTGTAATTACTGGGGATAATAAAAGTGATGGTATATTACAATGATAAATGTCTTCCTTTTTCTAATTTACTCATTTCTGGTTTCTGCACCTGAGGAGATGATTATGAGAAGGCATCTAAAATAGGAGAAAGATCTGGGTTCTATTTGAGTGTTATTTTCAATGTTTTACTTGAAGTCATTTCTAAAGTTTTATGAAAATTTTTAGAATATCTCTAATCCTTGATCATTATTATTAATATTTATGTTGTTACTAAATAAAAGCAATACAAGTGAAGGCCAGCTATGTGTTCACAATCAAATTTCAATACTTTTTCACTTATCTTAAAGCCTTAACAAAAAATAGCCCTTCTATAGAGCCTGGACTTCTAACAGCTGAAACCTTTTCTTGGAAATCTCTGAAGTCACGCAATCTTGTTCTGAAGATTCACACACATGCTACCAAGGCTGCAATGGTTCGTCTGCCTGTTGGGTATGGAGTGACTTTATTTATTCCATACTAAGAGTTTTTGAAGGCTTATAAACTATTGATTCCTAAAGAAGTAGACAGTGTGGACTCTAGGATATTGTTTCTTAAAGTAATTTTTAACAAAGTACAGGTCTATTATTATTATTCTTTTAAAAAATAGTTCCACATACAAATCAGTTGAGAAATGTTGTACACTGAATGCCTTTTTGGAAGATTCATAATTGTCAAAGGTTCTGAGAATTATTTAGTGAACACTACTGTGTAAACTTGTTTAACCCAGTATTTTCTAACATTAATTTACTAAAGAATCTCTTTTGTTTTCTCATAAATATTATATTACTTAGCAAGAATCCTGATTTTGTTTAAACAGATATTGAGAAACATTTCCCCTACCAATCTATAGTTTTACCCGTAGTTTATTTTTGTTAGATATTATTTTTATTTTATTTTATTTTTCTATTTTAAAGATGTGGGGTACAACTCAGGGTTAGGTATACAAACGTTGATTATGCAGGTACCCTTGTTGATGAGGTGTGCCCCTCCATCCCCTAGCAATTTAGATATTGTTTTTAAATCAGATATAGCAGGCTAGATACATTATGTTTTACATTTTAAATATATATAATGGAATTTTTTATTTTGATGAATAATTAATAAATTAATAAATATTACCTCATATTTCAAGTGAAATAAATATTTCCACTGGGTGTTCCCCCAAAGGTCAAGCATGCTAATTCTATGCGATCAATGAAAAGCTAGGTATGGTTCTTGCATAAAAAGAAAAACCTAAACAACAGAATCAAATGCTAAAATAATGTATGGCAAGCATCCAGGATTTCTAGAAAATAACATATTTTAAAACTTAAACATTTTTCGCATCTGCCCTACACACTCAGCGTGGAGAAATTCTGCCAGAAATCAAGTTACTCTGTCTGAGTGCCCATATCTTGAGACAATCATGGACAGAGAATTAATCAAGAATCTTCTTATATCCATTTTTTCCCCCAGGAACCTAACCTAGTAACAAGTACGTTTTGAACATTATCTAAATACTCCATAACTAAGGGAAGGTAAATGTCCCTGCTCTTAGTGATACTGCATCCCTATAGAGGAGACACAAATGACATACATGAAATGATGCATTTGTGAGGAAAAGACTGTGAAATCTATACAGCCCAATACTCACATAAGTGATTGTCAGGGAAAAAATCAAGACTAGTCATGCACAACATGACTGTAGTGTGTGGAAGATAAATTATCCAGCATGTGCTGAAGAGAAGTTCAGCATTTGATCTGTTTTTTTTTTTGGGGGGGGGTGTTGGAGTCTCACTCTGTCACTCAAGCTGGAGTGCAGTGGCAGGCTCACAGCCACCCCAGCGTTGACCTGCTGGGCTCAGGCAATCCTCCCGCCTCAGCCTTCCAAGTAGCCGGAACTAGGGCGGGCACTGCCACACCCGGCTAATTTTTGATTTATTGTAGAGACAGGTCTTGCCAAGTTGCCTGACTGGTCTCAAACCCGTGGGCTCAGGCAATCCACTCACCTTGGGCTCCCAAAGTGCTGAGATTACAGGCTGAGCCACGAAGCCCGGCCTAGTCTAACTACTTTTACCCAACGTAATAAGTAAAATACAGATTTCATGATCTCTTAGTGCTCTTTTGGAAGAAAACTTCAAAGGTCTTTATCCCATCTGTGTTAAAAACTTTGTCTTCACTAACCTTTGTCTTGGTTTGAGTTCTAAGCTGTCATCAAGCAACTAATGTGTCAAATGCTACCACATAGGAAAAACTCGGTCATCACCCAGTGTCCCTTCTCTTTAGGAGACATATGCTGCTCTTCACTGCGTATGCCCCAGTGGGACATTCAATACAAATCTGCAGCATGGTGACTTTTGTCTTTGGGGATGAAGATGTTGTGCTGCCCAACTTTGAGCAGGTAAATATTTTGCAACTGCAATTTTTGTGTGATTTGTTTTCAAAGAACTTGAACTAAATACTATTCTTATTTTGTATTCAACTTACTTATTTTTTCTTTCCTCTTAAAACTATTAAGTATATTCTGCAAGAAATCCCTGAGTGCATCCTGTATAATGAACAGTTGAAACCCTGTAGGGACACAAATATATATATATATTTTTTTCTCCGATAACTTATTTTATCTCAACTAGATTGAATCCCTTCTCCCATCTGTTAACATCTCAGATAGATACCATAGTATCATTGATTCTTTGGGGTATAAAGGATCAGTTACAGTCCTTTCTAATACAGTTTAAAATTTGCTTGTCTTTCTCTTTCATTCCTTCCTTGGCCTAAGGAATTTGGGGTGTGTGTCTCTGGGATTTGAGGGTAAGGGGTAACTCATGGAAGGTTCTATCACTTCTCTTTCGTGTTCTCTCTCCTTGGGCTTATCTTGGTTTCTCTTGTTCCTCTGCCCTGACGGGGTCTGAAGGGAGAGGAGAAGTAAATGGGGTCAGAATCTCCTCTGAATTCTCCTCTTGGTTTTAGATGTCCTCTCTGCACATGTGAATTTGGGGAAAGATTTGCACATGGCATTTCCACTGCATAATTCCTGACACATCCTCAACTCTAACCCTTCTACCACCAAACAAAGAATTTAAAAAAACAAAAAACTAACTCCAAGTGACACCACCTTGTATTGATAGGATTCTTAAATCAGTCAGCAAATTTTGCAAGAAGTGACTCAAGAACGACTCCTTAATGCAGCATTTTTATGTCCCAGATGTGCCCCTCTTGTGTGTTCTTGCCTGTCTAGTGGCTAGTGCAAGGTTCCCCAGGGCTGCCTCCTCAATTTGCTGGGCCATCTCTCACTCTTCTCTGTCCCTCCTGTTCATCAGGCACAGAAGGAAGAACAACTTAACCTTGAAAGCAGATGTCTCTTATTTCTTCATTAACTATGTGTATCCTGCTAATATCAAATTCTTGTCTTAAAAAAAAATACTACTGCTTTATATGGTATGCATTATCCAATTTACTGTCTTCCTTTAGGTGATTGATCTCCCCAGGGGATGACTTATTTTGGTCTGTGAGCTCATATTCCCCTGCATCATTTCCCATCATTTCTCTATCTTATCAAAATTATTGGGGCTCAAGCCCAAGCCTCTTTGTTCTTCGACCCTAATAAAGATGCAAAAGGAAATAGACTGGCCCAAGAGAAGAGAGACTCTAGCTCGTTGGCACTCAACATCTCTCTCTTCTACTAACTATGCTAGATTTTCCTCTTTTGCAGCCAATGGTTCTAGTTACTTGCCTGGTGGGTAGTCCAGATTCTCAATTTTGTTGCGGGGAAAGAGAGCACAGATTCTGCAAATGGATCATGACCAATGATGGGGAGAGAGGCTAATCCTACTTTTGACTCCATAAATGATCTCTCCTAGTGCTGTCATCTGACCTCTTTTCTGGTCATGGTTTTACCTTAGGGAGAAACACCACTGAAATGAGGCTTTGAGAGGATCTGAAGGAGGTGATGGAGAAGTAAACGCATTCAGGTGGCAAGTCAGTTGCACCTGCTTCCATCAGCGTCTCACCCCATCAGGCATCTGAGCTGTCCACTTGCTGGGTTATTCCTAAAAATTTCTGCAGGGTACCAAGTGGTAATAATTGCACCATGGCATCCCCTTAGGGAAAAAAACAAAACAAAACTAATTCTTCCTTCACCTTCATCCTCTTCATGCTGCCTCCAGGCCCCAGCTGCTTCAGGCAACTCTGCTACTACCCACCACACACATCAACTAGAACAGCCTCCAAACACTTCAGGGTTTTCTCAGATTTTTGCAGACTAGTTACTTCCTGAAATCTCTGTGTTTTCTTACTTTATTTCCTCAGAGTTGACAGCAGGAGGGAGCTTGAAGCCCATGCTTGTTTTGCCTATTGTCTTTTTTTATCCATGTGGCTCTCTCCCTGGAGTCTTCTCTGTTAATCTGTTCTCAAACTCCCCAGTTTTTATTAGACTAATCCTAAATATTATCAGAAGTAGGTCTGGGTTCTACTGTGAAGAACCTTTCCCTGACTTCAATGTGAGATAGGTGTTGCTCCTACAAGCTCCCAGTCAGATAGGAATTGCATTCCTGTTTTATATCTCTGAGACCACATCACCAAGCAAACTGCCTTGATATCAAGTAAGTCTTCCATAAATAACTCTTGAATCAACCACCTAGCAGGGGCTTAATATTGTAACAGAAATTTACTTTTTGTAAGCTAAATTACACTTAAATAATGGCAAGTAAGGACAGCTGTTATTCTTTGTCCTCACAGGAGAGCTACCGATTTACAGAGCAGTCGCTGTTGATTTTGAAAGCTCTTGGCAATGTAATTGCTAATTTCAAAGATAAGGGTAAACTTCCTGCAGCTCTGAGGGATCTGCAATCAGCTCTCTACCCTATCCCACTCCACAATAAAGAACTCACTGCACAACACTTCAGGGTAAGCTTGTTCTGGATATGATGTTCATAAGAGAAAACTTTCTTTTTAAAATAATGTGTCTATAGATACAGACAGTATGCAGTAGATACAAGCCCATTTCATACATGCTGGCAAGACAAACAATAACTTGTCCTTAAGTGAAAGGATTTGATAGCACCTTTCACCATACATAGTTCATCCTAAATTCACTTGATATTAGGAGTGACCATGTGCTAGATAATTAACTTTATTAAGAGAAAAATAAACTTGTAATACCTTTTGAAAGATTTAGTTTTCAACTTGGAGTAAGGTGCTTGCTGAAGTTAGGCTTCTCTCTCAGAGAAACTGAGGTAGGGGTGCTGTCCACCCTGATGATTAATATTTCAAAGAGATGCTTCCCAGGTCCTTAAGAAAAACATTTCTGGGTTGTAAAACTGGCAAGAGGGTTATTTAGCGTTAAAAAGGTTTACACACATTTCAAAGAGAAGGGAAGAGAAAATTTATAATTACAAGTATTCTAAAGTAAATGTTGTAATACAAATGATATGGGGGAAGCAGTCACTCCCCTTACTTTCCATGGGGAGGATTAAGTCTTTTATTTTTAATTTGTATCTGTCCTTACAGTGTCACGTATTTTATCTGGCAGCTCTGCCTATGGTGTAAATCATAATCCATTTGAGAACCACTCACCTAGGACATGAGTAATATGTAAGAAATGTTTGTTATAATTCACCTCTAGAACTACTCTGATAGTACCTCATCCTTAAGTAAACTCTGCCATTCATTCTTCAAATTGGTAGCTGACCACAGGCTCTAAAATTAAACAAATAAATAACTAAATCACCACACGACAAAAAAGCTATAGTTTCTACTGCTCTTGCTGGCCTTGGGACCATTATTGGTATTCTACATCTCTCGCCTCTACCAACTATTCTAGATTTTCCACTTTTGCAGCCAATGCTTCTAGTTACTTGCCTGATAGGTGGTCCAGATTCTTAATTCTGTTGCAGGAAAAGAGAGCACAGATTCTGCAAATGGATCATAGCAAATGATGGAGAGAGAGGCCAGTTCTACTTTTGACTCGCAGTCTTGCATGTTTTAGTTATGCAGACATAACACCATATGTTGGTCATTGGTTTAATATACATACTTGAGGGTATCATCCCCATGCTGAATTCTTATCTGAGCCTTTCATGTGTCATTCCCATCTACCAGGAATTTTATCAATTCTGTCTATATGTTAGTGCCAGTGGGTTCCAGACTATTCCCAATGGCTAAAGTCTTACTCTCTAATAGGACTCTTGGCTCAAGGGTACATTAGGCTAGATCTCATGTTTGTAAGTCAGATTTCCTATAACCTCCTGGATAATGATGCTGATAGAGGCGCTGAAGATAGAAAAAGCAAACTTTTACTGAAGAAGGTATCAATTTTAGTAAGGATTTATTAACCCACCTTGTTTGAAGACCACTGAAATCAACTTTTCACCAAGTAACTGGCTGGGTATTCCTCAGAGGATGATACCATATCAAAAGATCAGAGTCAGTTTCTGATGCTGACAGGTTAGATGGCAAAGCCTGAGTAAAAGAGAGTCCATGCATTTGAGCTTATGCGTAGTCACAATGCTTTAAATGTTACTCCCTGCATGGGCCTATAGTGGCTATCCCTGATTAATATGTAAGAGGTCATTGTGCTTGCATCACTTATGCAAAAGGAAGCTATTTTGATAGCAAAATATCTAAATGACATACTTTGACAATTGCACAGTTATGTGACATATGATAAAAAGCTTTTTCTAAATGAATCTTGAGTTTTTCAATATGAACTGATAAGAAAGTGATGAGAAAGTGATGAAAACTCTAAGCAACATATTTTCATATTTTGAGGCACATTAAAATAAATGCATGTCTTAAAATGAATGGAATCTTAGAATCAATGAAAAATGACAATTAACTTGATTAAGCAAAAAAATCATATTTTTACCTTTCTCTGTATCTCCTCAACCAGTTTAATGCTACTGTATTTATTTACTGTCTATTATATTGTATATTATATATTTATTTATTTTATTTTATAGACACTGTTGCAGTGATTAAGTTTTATTAAGTTAGTAATAGTCAAATGATAATTTTAGTCTCTTACTGCATGAGTGAGACTTTGAAGAGCCTCCGTTAGATTGCATATATGACTGAGAAATTTTTTTTTTTTAATTTCTAGAGATCTAAAGTATTTTAGAGACTGTATGGCCAAGTGATGATATTTTTGTAGTTTAAAAAATATATAAACATATTTCATCTATTTCAGGTTTTTAGCATTTCTTTATGGCGTTTAATGAGAAAAATTCATATAACAAAGCCCTCTCCAAACTTCAGATTTGCCTTCTGTGCTTTGGTTTTGGACATGGAGTTACTTGATTCCTCATTGGAGGAGACCTCTTTAGGTACTGATTAATTTTAGACATTTACTTAATGAATTCCTAGTTTTATATAAGGTGAACAATTTGACCAAAGTGCTCTCAAAGTTTTGGTGAAGTAGGTAGAAGCATGGTAGACAGTCATGGAGTTCAAACTATGCTCTGGGAAGATCAAGGGCTTCCAAGGATTGCTGAGTATCTTCTACTCCCAATCCCCACCATATATACTTCAAGGGGAGCCCAAAATTTCCATATTTTATTTGTTCCTTACCTTAAAAAATATGAAAGTCATATTTTTTAATATTGAAGAATTCTGGGAAGATCCTCCAATTGAAATAATCTACTTTCCTCCCCTTCCCATTCTTTTTTCCCACTATTTTAACATTTCCTTTTTTTTTAAGAACTTTTAGATTCAAGGCATACATGTGTTGGATTGTTACATAGATATATTGTGTGATGGCGAGGTTTACGTTTCTGTTGAGCCCATCACCCAGGTGGTGAGCATGGCTCCCAGTGGGTGGTTTCTCAACCCTTACCACCTTTACCACCCTCCCACCCTCCTCCCTCAGAGTCTGTTGTTCCCATCCGTATTCATGTGTTTATTCAATGTTTAGCTCCTACTTATAAGTGAGAGCATGCAGTATTCAGTTTTTTTGCTTGTGATACTTTACTTAGAATGATGGTCTTAACTGCATCCAAGTTGCTGCAAGGGACATGATTTTTTTTTTTATGGGTTTGTAGTATTCCATGGTATATATGTACCACATTTCCTTTGTCCAGATTGCTGAGTTGAGTGTTAAATCTATTTTTAGTTCTTTGAGAAATATCCAAACTGCTTTCCACATGGTTTGAACCAGCTTACATTCCTACCAACAGTATATGAGCTCTCTTTTTTCTCTGCAACCTTGCCAACATCCGTTGTTCTCCAACTTTTTAATAATAGCTCTTCTGATGAGTGTGAGATAGTATCTTGTTGTGATTTTTATTTGTATTTCTCTGATGATTAATAATGAGCATTTTTTTCATGTGTTTGTTGGCTGCTTAGTTGTCTTTCTTTGAGAAGTGTCTGTTCATGTCCTTTGCCCATTTTTTAATAGGGTTATTTTTTTCCTGTTAATTCATTTGGGTTCTTAATAGATTCTGAATATTAGTCCTTTGTCAGATGCATCATTTGTAAATATTTTCTCCCATTCTATAGGCCATTTACTTTGTTGATGGTTTCTTTTGCTATGCTGAAGCTTTTTAGTTTGATTAAATCTCACTTATTAATTTTGGTTTTGCTGTATTTGCTTTTGAGATCTTAGTCATAAATTTATTGCATGAGTTAATTTTTGTATATAGTAAGAGGAAGAAATTCAGCTTCATTCTTCTGCATATGGTCAGTCAATTTCCCCAGCACAATGTGTTAAATAGGGTGTCCCTTCCCCAGTGTTTGTTTTTGTTGACTTTGTCAAAGATGAGATGGTTGTAAGATGGTGATTTTATTTCTGGGTTCCCTATTTTGTTTCACTGGTCTACATGTCTATTTTTATGCCAGTATCATGCAGGTTTGGTTGCTGTCATCTTGTAATAAAGTTTGATGTCTGGCAATGTGATACCTCTGGCTTTGGTTTTTGTTTGTTTCATTTCATTTTTTGCTTAACATTGCTTTGGCTATTCAGTTTTGTTTTTTCTTTTTTTCTTTTTTTCTTTTTTTTTTTTTTTTGCTTCCACGTGAATTTAAGTATTGTTTTTTTCTAGATCTGTGAAAATAATGCTGGTAGTTTGATAGGTATTGCATTGACCCTATAGATCATTTTAGGTACTATGAAGATTTTGACAATATTGATTCTTCAAATCTATAATCATGAAATGTTTTTCCATTTGTTTGTGTCATTTTTAATTTCTTTCAGCAATGCTTCATAATTCTTATTTTAAATATCTTTCACCTCTTTGGTTAGATATATTCCGAGGTATTTTATTTTATTTTATTTTGTGACATTGTACATGGAATTGTGTTCTTGATTTGGTTTTTATTTTGAATGCTGTTGTTATATAGAAATGGAACTAATTTTTGGACATTGATTTTGTATTCTAGGACGTTACCAAAGTTGTTTATGAGAACTAGGAGTCTTATGGTGGAATCTTTAGAGTTTTTTGGGTATAGAATTGTGTCATCTGTGAAGAGAAATTATTTAACTTCCTCTTTTTCATTTGGATACCTTTTATTTCTCTTGCATGATTGCTCTGGTTAGGACATCTAGTATTATGTTGAATAGGAGTGGTGGGAGTGGGCATCCTTGTCTTATTCTTTTATTTTGAGAGAAACCTCTGGCTATATTCACAGAGGAATCAGTAGTAGTTCACTAAGAAGTCTCTATTTTGTGTGTTTCTCTTCTTCAGAATGCTAAAAAGAACCACTTACAGTGGACAATGTCAAATATGATGACAGATCTCTTATTGTGGCGTTTTGTTTGTCAGAGGGCTTTAGTAGCTAAAGGCATTGGAATTGGTGAAGGGATTAAATATAACTTTCAGCACAAAGATTGTTTTTCTCTTTCTAGTGGAATGGGTGGACACTAAATATTGTATACCAACAAGTGAAAAAGAGTATTCTCCTGAGGAAGTAGCAGCAGCAACTAAAATCCAAGCTGTATGGCGAGGGACTTTTGTTAGATTACTTATGAAAGCCAGAACACCAGGTATAACTTTTCAAACACTTATAAAATGAACTTGTATATATAACAATAAATATATATTTATGTGTGTCAGTGAAAGCATTTTAGAGTCATCTTACTTTATGGCTCAGCTAATTAATTTTAATCCTCAAAATAATGAAATTCTGTGAGCTCAGGAAACATGTTAATGCACTTGCTCTCTGATTCCCAGAATTAGAGCCATGCCTGGCACATCTTAAGCACACAGTAAATAGTTGCTGAAAGAATGAATGAGTAAATGAGTGAATGATCAGCTTTGTTTTCTGGTCTATTGTGAGTTCTTTTAAAACACCACTGCTCTGATGAATCCAATATTGTAGTGGTGATAAGCACACAAGACAAGTAAATATATTAAAATATCAATTTCAGATACTGATAAGTACTATGAAGAAATTAAGATAGAATAATTAGAAAAAGGATATCAGTTTTTGATATAGTAAGTTTGAGACCTTGAATGTAGAGTCACATTTTCTTGCCAAATCACCTACTTTTTAGCCGTTTGCAAATAATGCAGTGGGTTGAATTCTAGTAGGATCCTATTGTTCTATAGAAAAATTGGATGGATTACTTTTTCTAAGATAAGGTCTTTCATAAAAAAAAGTTTTAGCGTGACAGAGATCTCCTTATGTAAGCCATTTGATGACTATTTTAATTTAGAACCAAAAACATTTTACAATTTTTAAATTAAAGATGAAGAGAAACAGCATAATATGATAAGCAGAGCTCTTGACTAGAAGGTTATAGCCCTATATTTTTCTGCTAATTATTCTTATGACTTTGGATACCATCTTACTTGTGAGTTTCAACTTCATTTTTAAAAATAAAGGCTTTGGACAGAATGATCTGTCAAGCATCTTACTGCTTTAATGTTGTGATTTATTATTATTCTTTTTAGACACAAAGGAAAATATCAGTGTTGCAGATACTCTTCAAAAAGTTTGGGCGATACTGGAACTAAATTTAGAACAATATGCACTTTCTCTCTTAAGGTAAAGCAATAAAATTATATTTCTTATTGCGGTATATCAGTGTCCTTCAAAGTCCAGTTTAAATATTACCATATGTATTGAATTTTCCCCAGTCACTGCAGCTAGAAACACACCCTTGCTTCTGAGCTGCCACATATTTTATCTGAAACATTTCTATGGTAATTGCTACTTTTTGTTGTTATCTTAAACATGTCTAAAATTCCAAGTAGAAAACTTTAAGAAACAGAACAAAGTTCTTAAAATCTTACGGTGCTGAGAAGACAAAAATTTGAGTTTAGGACCTTGTAGGAGACCAGATGTCAGTAAACAAGTAAAGTGGTTGTAGTTGAAATCCTTGGAGGACAACATTCTTTAAATAGGGGCAAATTAGAAGTAGATTGAGCTTTAGAAAAACTGCATTCTAATAATAACTCATGTCCAACAGACTGGAAAATCTGAACAGAACTAAGAGAAAATTACGTGTATATTATTGAAAATATATACTGAAAGAAGCAGACTATCTGGTTATCCAGATGTTGGAGGTGGCAGGAAAAAACCTTTAATGGTAACTATTATAAAAATGCCTAAGAAAAAGGAGAAAATAGATTAAAAGTTTAAAAATTTAATGAATAAAAGACAGTAAATGGAAATTACATAAATGAACATTTTAATAATTGAAATTAAGAACTCATTAATGACTATAAGAAAGAGATTGGCAGTAGTGGGATACTGCCAGGGGAGGGAGAGGGCAATCACATAACATCAGTAAGCGTACCTGATCTCAAACCAGGTGAAGTGGGGACCAAAGGGAGGTCCAAACTTTACCTGTATGATGACCACTTGTATACCTAATCCTGAATTGTACTCCACATCTTTAAAAATAAAAATGAATACATAAATGAATAGTTTTTTAAAAGAATTCATTAATGGGTTTAGCAACAACTAGCCATGGTAGAAGAGATTAGTGAACTAGGAGATATGCTAATAAAAAAAAAAATCACAGCTGAAGCTAAGAGGAAATGAGTAAAAATAGCATAAGGAGCATGCGGAAGATACCCAGAAAGTCTCCTGTACTGTATATGTAATTAGAATCCCAGAACAGACAAAGATAATCACTGAGGACATTTCAAAACTGGTAAAGTACATCAACTTATATCTTTAAGAAACTCTTTAGCCTCCATGCAGAAAGCCACACCTACACCCATCATAGTCGAACTGCTAAAAATAACAGACCAAAAGAAAAACCTTAAAAGCAGCAAGAGAAATAAGACATTTTATTTGAAGGACAGTCAGACTAATAACTATATGTAGGAGTGAATTCAGGATAGTAGTAATGCAAAATACTAGTGGAAAATAATACTGGAAAAAGGTTTTAAAAAGTTCTAAGGTTCTAGTGATATTAATGATAAAAATAATAATCAAATTACTACTGTTAAAGTAATAATTTAGTTAACGCTAATAGGATAAGGATACATGATGTATTCCATAGCATTATGCAGTACGGTTTAACTAGTAAGTTTAGGAAGAAATAAGATTATATATCTTTCAGAAAATAGAAAAAGAAATATTTTCTAACTCAACTTTGCCACAAAAGCTGGACAAGGATAGTACAAGTGAATTTGCAAACAAATCACCTTCTTATACATAGATTCAAAAATATGTAATAAACTATTAAGAAATCAGGATTGGAATCATATAAAAAAGATAATACTTCATAATTAAGCAGATCTCCCTACACCCAGTCATGCAATTATTGTATGTTAGAAAATTCCTCATTTTAATTTAGCATATTAATAGTAAAAAGGTCAAAAGATTGTCATATGAAGAGGTACAGAAAAAGCATTTGATATACTTTAAAATACATTGCAAATAAACAAAAAGCATTTTGCAAACTAGGATTAGAGAAAACTTTCCTTACTATATTAAGTGATTTAGTATTAAAAACAACAACAAACTACAGAACTAGTGGTGACATTTTTGAAAAATTTTCCCTGAGTTTGAAAATTAGATAAAGATTAAATTAGAAAATGCTGCCTGGTGCTGGGCTCAGTGGCTCAGCCTGTAATCCCGCGCCTTGGGAGGCTGAGGTGAGTGGATTGCCTGAGCCTGAGGGTTCGAGACCCACCTGGGCAACTTGGCGAGACCTCATCTCTACAATAAATCAAAAAATTAGCCGGGCGTGGTAGCGCGCGCATATAGTTCCAGCTACTTGGAAGGCTGAGGCAGAAGGATCGCCAGAGCCCAGCAAGTCGAGGCTGCAGTGGCCGGGAGCATGCCACTGAACTCCAGTCTGGGCAATGGAGTGAGACTCCAACTCAAAAACAAAACAAAACAAAACAAAACAAAAAACAAACAAAAAAAGAAAATGCTGCCCAGTCACTTTTATTTAAAATACCGAGATTTCAAGGAAAGAAAAAGGCAATAAAACAAAATAAAAGTCATTAAGATTTGAAAGGAAGAAATAAGACTTCCACTGTTAACAAATGATATGATTATGCATAGTATGTGGAAAATACTAAAAAAATCTACGTAAAATGATAGGAATTAATAAGAGAATTAAGGGTTGCCACATATAAAGACAAATATAAAATAACAATTGAATTTCTATTTATAATCAAGAGACTAATAGAAAATTACATATACAATATATAAAAATTTAAAGTAACCTAAAGTTAATGAAAAAAATCCATTTGATGAAGCAGATTTCAGAATTTTAACTGAAGACAGAGTCCAATTCTACACTTGCCCAGAAGTGAATGCCTCACTTGATTCACCCTAATCTTGGCCCACAGATACTGTTATTGCTTGATCACTCCAGCTTGATTAATTTTTGCTCCAGAATCCCTAACTGTTTTCTAAAAGGAGAAAACTTTTTGCACAGAATTCTAAATGTTTGAATACACATAGAGAACACAACCCCTATTTATTTATTTATTTTTAATTTTTGAATCAGGGTCTTACTCTATTGCATGTCATGCTGGAACGCAATGGCAAATCACAGCTCACTGTAGCCTCCAATTCCTGGGCTCAAGAGATCACCTCACCTAAGCCTCCCAAGTAGCTGGGACCACAGCAGCCATTTAAAAAAAATTTTTTTGTAGACATGAGGTCTCACCATGTTGCCCAGGTTGGTATTGAACTCCTGGGCCCAAGCATCCTCCGGCCTATAAACATTGCTTACTAGATCATGAATTACGTTCTCCTTTGGCTAACAGCTTCTGTTAACTTTGGGCATCTTTGAGAGATATCTTTTATGGTTGGCCTCGAATGGATTCCCTACCTTGGCACCATGTATCATGGGTCACAGAAGCCCTTTTGGTCAAGAACTCCATCAGCAAACAGTATCTTGTAATGTCTTATACTATTTTTGCCCATTTATTTTTGTAAGTAAAGTTTACTTTAAAGGTGACTTTTTGCCACTACTTAATTTATTTTTTACATTTCTAGACTAATGTTTAAAAGCAAGTGCAAGTCTATGGAATCTTATCCATGCTACCAAGATGAAGAAACAAAGATTGCCTTTGTTGACTATACTGTCAACTGTCAAGATCAGCCACCAAATTCTTGGTTTATAGTATTCAGGTGAGGTTATCATATACTGGCAAATAATATCTTTAAATGGCATGTAATATTCATATCTGTAAAGTTTTATTTAAAATAGTAGTAAAGGTATTAGTATCTATGGTGCTTTCATCACTTAAGATTCTTCCACACTTGCTATTCTTGAATAAGCCATTATAGAAATTTTTATCTATGTTCCTTTCATCAAAATATAAAAACTATGAATTAATTATTAGAAGTTTTTAATATGCATGGCAAAAATAATATAACAAATTAATATGCTTTCAGGATAGAAAGAGGTTCTTTAATTTCTAAGCAACAGTATATTCAGTAAAAAGTCCCAAATTACTTATAAAGTGAGATTTCTTAATGGAGCTTGCATTTACACAGCAAAATAGCATATTAATAGTAATTCTTAAAAGGAAATTATATATGTCGCTTGTATTTGGAACTTTAGACATTTTAAAATTTCTTACCTTTAGAACTAATTTCAATCTTCCTTTAAGATTTCTGTTAAGGAAAATTTCATGCTTTTGTAATTACAGAGAAACATTTTTGGTTCCTCAAGATATAATGTTGGTTCCTAAAATCTACAGTACACTTCCAGTCTGTATTCTTCATGTTGTTAATAATGACACAATGGAACAAGTGCCCAAAGTGTTCCAAAAAGTGGTGCCATATCTTTATACCAAGAATAAGGTAGGTATAACATTTCTTCTCCACATATGGCAGTGAAAAATCCATCAGCCTGAAGAAGGCCCAGGAGAAGGCAGGGCAGAGGTGTTTTTAGTCTACTCAACAGAGGAGTAGGGCCTTGGACTTTACAGAGCAACAGGAGAAACTTTGTGAATGCTAGAACATTCTTTATCTCTCAGCTCTCTTTTTTCTTCTCCCCAAAGAAAATATGACAAAAAGAAAGCATTAGAGATTCTAATTATTGAAATCATAAAATGATATAAATCCTTAAAACAGAAATGGATCTAAAGAGCTCATTTAGTCTTATCCCTAAACCAATCAGATGGCTATCTCTGTTTCTGACTGATTTTTACTCTACTTCTGTATTATTTCAGGAGGTGTAGGTTACACAGATACCACTTCCACCCCTACCTGCATAGTCTCTTCTAGGACCACATAAATTCCTTCAGTGACCAGAGCACTTACTCCTGTTAAATGACAGACCTTAATATTTGACCTTCCTTCAAACCATTTTGCCTCTCTATTTACTGAAATCCCATCTTTGTGTTTTGGTCATTTCTTCTAAGAGGAAAAAATGACCAAAGATAGTGTATCCCTGACTGGAAACAAGGGAGCTGCTGTAGCTTTGATCTTCTATTCTTTAGCTTTATGGCTTTGAACTTCTTCATTTTTTTCTTTGGGTTGTGACCATACTTAACTTCTGATGTTCATTTTAGACTATGAATCTAGACTTTTTTGAGTGTGAATCCATACATACTTATCTAATGAATATTGGTTTTGTAGTAATGAAGGATACACTAAAAGTGTATTAACTTCATAAAAAAATAGCTCTTTTGAGCTGTTTTAGAGATTTTAGAAAAATTTTTTTAAAAATTAGGGCATTTGAATTCTTGATGAAATAATTTAATCCAATAGATGTGTGTACATATATGTGTATATGTAAATGTATATGCATATATATTAGTATTTTAAAGAAATTTTACTGAGTTTTTGTTGATACCTTACTATAATTTTAAAAACTTGTATATGTTTTCTTAAACCCTTGGAATTTATTTCTATTATTTTTTTATTTTTTATTTTTTTGAGTTGGAGTCTCACTCAGTTGCCCAGACTGGAGTGCAGTGGCCGCTCCCGGCCATCGCAGCCTCGACCTGCTGGGCTCTGGCGATCCTTCCGCCTCAGCCTTCCAAGTAGCTGGGACTACAGGTGCGTGCTACCACACCCGACTAATTTTTTGATTTATTGTAGAGATGAGGTCTCGCCAAGTTGCCCAGGCGAGTCTCGAACCCGCAGGCTCAGGCAATCCATTTACCTCAGCCTCCCAAGGCGCGGGATTACAGGCTGAGCCACCGAGCCCGGCTCTATTATTTTTCATGAGATAATTTCTTTGATATTGTAATCATATTTTACTAAATTAGAAGATATTTTCAAGTTGTAACTTGGGCCTAAATTATTTTTATTCGTATTAAATTTAGCAAGTCTCACATTTACATATTATGAGAAGATTTTATAAACATCATTATTTTTGTATTTGTAGTATTTCACACTGTTTGAAATTATACACTTAAACATAATTTTTAATGTACTTGATTAAAGTCAATGCATCAATGTTATTTTTATTTCTATTTAATTATACTATTATATTTATTTTACTTTTCTTAATTTATTTTGAAAGTGTATTTAAAAACAGAACAATTTGCTAATAAAAATCAATTTCTGTATATCAAAAATGTATTTAAAAACTTTGATTCATACAATTTCCTTTTGCGCTATGTGTATCCTCCCCTGTGTTCTGACAGCAGTTTATTAAAAATTGAAATATTGTGACTTAAACCTTAACTTTTTGCAGAATACTTTGGGTTAAACCAAACACCATACGGAGACCTAGTTCTACACTAACAAACTTGTATTCACATCAGTAGTAATTTTTTAAATGTTAATTTTTCTAAGTTTGACCTAGACTTTTTTGTAATTGAAACAATTTATTTAATTTGTGATTAGAAATCAGAAGTCCCAACGATTAAGAGGAAAAAAGATGATTTAATTTGAAGGGAGATTATCAAGGTCACAGATGTCATCAAATTCTAGAAATGGGCTCTCCTTCACTAGATAAGTCTATTAATATTAGTCATGGATACTTAATTTTGGCAGATTGTAATAATTTATAATCTGATTGTTATTTACATGTAGCATATTTTCTTTGGTTGTGTTTAGTTTTGTTTTTGTTTTAGTAACTTCAGTGACTAAACTACCTCTCTATACTAAGTTTGAATTTTGGGGATAGTTCTAAATGATACATTTTGAGTCAATATGCAGAAAAACATTCTGTCTCCACTTAATTATTGTTTTACAATTTAAATTCAGATTGCATCAAACACACTCATTTCTTCTCTCATATGTAATCTCTTCTGCTGTCACTCTAGCTAGCTCTGTTTAGAAACAAAAATTTTTTGAAAGATTGGGGAGAAGAATGTAAAGCTGTGTGAATAGACGAATAACTTCAGTGGTCGTTTTCGTGGTACAGTTTCCTTCTCTTCATGATTGTTGATCTTTGAACATTTCTCCAATAATCTATATCCCTGCTAAAATGTGGTTTCCAGAAGTGAATACTGCCTCTGAAGGAAATTCTGACCTACCTAAATTAAAGAAGATTATTACTCCATTATTTTGTACCCTATGATTGCAATAGTGTTTTGACGCCTGCAAGGCATGTTGACATGATGATCTCAAGAGGCAACTGAGTATCTTAGGCTGGACAGATAAAGTCTAAAACTCTGCTGAAAGTTATGTAGCTGGTAACCTTAGGTAGGAATTTTGTGGCTAACTCAGTCTGGCAGGTTCATCAAGAGGCATCCTGATCCATATAAAATTCACCAGAGGCCTTGACATATGCTTTCCCACAACCCATAAACACCATGTCTGCAACATTTACCAGGTTTTGTGTCTTTTAATCTTATCAAAAAAGAAATATAGTTTTTGTTCCTAATAAACTCAGGTTGGCTTTTAGGAATCTGTTTTGTTCATTTGGGAGCTCACGAGTCATCATTTTTATGATCTGCTATGGAACCTAAATAAGGATTTGGAAAATCATAATTTTTGGCTCTGTTTTTTGTCAAATTTCTCAAAGACCTACTCTGTAATTCAGAATACTTATCTATGAGATCTCTCAGTACTTGGCATGCCATTATGTAACTCTTTTACTCTAAGAGTCTTGATTCTGTTTAGATAGCTAGGTTCTGTCCTATCATTGATTTAGCTTTAGATTTTTACTTATCAATCTATCCTACCATTTTACATCTTTTTCTTCTCTTAAAATGATTATCTGAGTCTGGACAGACATGAAATAAGAGTCAAGTAATTTTGTTTTGCTTCTTCAATGCATGTATTAAAAGCTATAATAATAAAAACAGCAATGAATCTGTGCATGACACTTGGCAAGTAAAAATGCTTTAGCAGACATAGTTTCTCTCCCTTTTTTACTTGTCTCAAACATAATGTCAAAAGGTTTCTATTGGTGTTGGAATTCTCATCGTATTATGAGTGTTAGAATATTGGTTAATATTCTTAGATATCATTGAAATATTTAGTATTCATTCTGACTTGTGTGTATCATTATTTTGTTTCCAGGAATCTAAACATGTCGGAGAGCTTTCGTCTGCAATAACTGAAAGAAAATATATCTTTTTATTCTGTATTAGGAGCAGCTGGAATCATAAACTCAGAATATTTGAACATCTCATTATATCATGCTTTTGATTCACTGGCTTCTTGGCCAAAAATCTAATTGTATTAAACCAAGCTATTATCCACCATAAAGTAGGCACCTTCCAAGGTTCTTTAGCTGCCTATTTTCTCCAACCTAATGAGCTTATCTCCAATCATACATCTGGGTTCCATGGAATTAATCCAGCTGTTATCTCCATAGCTTTCCCTGTCATCTCAAGTGAAATACATTTCAATACACTCTGATGCTTTCTTCACTTCTATATTTTAGAAAGCTGAATATGAGAGAAAGGAAAATCAAATAAGAAGCTATTGGGGTACTCAAGGATGATGCAATGATAAAAATTTGCTTTAGGAGGCCTTACAAAAGTTAGAAGAAAATATAGTAATTATCTATTACAGTTAAGCACTTTATAGTTAAAGAACCACGGAAGGAAAAATGTTAGAGTTAGTCATTTCCTTATAACACATAAGATGATGCTTTCTAGGAGGGATTTCAGACCATAATTATGATTCCATGTTTATTAAGAGATCTTGAGCCAGGCTCAGTGGCTCAGTCTGTAATCCTGCGCTTTGGGAGGCTGAGGTGAGTGGATTGCCTGAGCCTGCGGGTTCGAGACCCACTTGGGCAACTCTACAGTAAATTAAAAAAATTAGTCTGGTGTGGTAGCACGCGCCTGTAGTTCCAGCTACTTGGAAGGCTGAGGCGGAAGGATCGCCAGAGCCCAGCAGGTCGAGGCTGCAGTGGTCGGGAGCGGCCACTGCACTCCAGTCTGGGAGACAGAGTGAGACTCCAACTCAAAAAAATAAAGAGATCTTGGGATTTATATGTGCATCTAGATAATAAAGCATGTAGTACTATAACTTCATATTTTGTACATTTGAGAGACTAGTAACAATGAAACTTATTTCTGTGTAATTAATTGCTCTTTTTTAACAGAAAGGATACACATTTGTAGCGGAAGCATTTACTGGTGACACATATGTGTCAGCCTCACGATGGAAACTACGCCTCATTGGTTCTTATACTCCACTTCCGTGCCTCTCTCGAGACTCTCCATCCAATAATTTTATAATAAAGGAAATCAAAGATTACTACATACCCAATGATAAGAAAATTTTATTCAGGTATAAGTGTATAACAAAAAGGAGAATGCATTCTTTAAAAAGGACTAATATTTTAGAATAAAAATAAATTAAGTAGTAAAATTCTGAATTGGGTTTTAAATTCAATTTTTAGACTTTTTTGGAGACAATTTAGAGTAATGTGATTATATGGGTGTTATATAGGATTACGCTTGTATGGTTGCATATAATGGTAGTGACACTTTCTTATTTTTCATCCTACTTGACAGTGATTACACATTCTTTCATGCTCATCTGTGTACAATGCTCTCTTTGAATAGTCTCATTGTGAACTCCACTCTCTGTCATTAATCAGTCCTGTTGATTACAATTCTGGCAAGCCTTGCCTCTCTATTCTCAATGCCCCTGCACCTCTTCCTGTTCTTATTATATCTGGTCTATAGAACTGTTGTTTCTGGAATCTGTGATTCCATTATTTTCCCTTTTTTATACACTATCATTTTTCTCTTTCTCTCTCCTTACTCATTTACATACTCATCCTTTTCTTCCAGAGTAGTCACCTTTCAAACACATGTGATTTCCCTGTTTTAAGACCTTTGACAACGTTTCATTGACTACAGAATAAAACTAAACCACGTAGCATAATATTCGACATTGTTGCCCAGCTACCAAACACAGTACACTCTCTTGATGAAACTAATGACCAACTCCTAACATATATGTCCTTCAATTTTATTTTGTTTGTGCTTTTTTCTTTTGTCTTGTATCCTGTCCTCATTTCTCCACTTAGAAAAAAACCATCACTTTTAATGATAATTTTCAGCAGCAAAATTATTTGTGCTCAAACCTCCAAATACCATTAGTTTGTCATGATCATGTTTTTGTGTTCCTTTGTTCTTTCTGAGAATTTGACATATCAAATTCTAGCTTTCATGTAATTTCATATCAGCTTTTCTGAGAATGAACATTTATTGAATGCCAGAACTGTCTTTTCAATATAGGACTAGTACAGTGTCTGATACGTAATTGGCCTTCATTAAATACTTGTTGTCATTTAATGAGTTGTCGGAATACATATCTTCTCTTTTTTTTTTAAAGCAGGATTTATTGAGAGGACAGAAAAACTCCCACAGTGGGAGGGGACCCAAAGGGGTTGCCTTCTCTTTTAATATATGCTGTTCTGCACAAAAAAAAATGGAAAATATGTGTATTACTAAGAAGAAAGGAAATATACCAATGACTAAAAATAACTATTGTGATAAAATATTTTAACTGCTCTGATAAGAAACTATGATACACATAGCAAGACCATTAGTATACTAAGAGTTGACATTTAGGTTAAATTAATCCCAGAAGCTGCTCTCAAAGCTGCCAAGCTGAGTGGTGAGGAAGGTGAAGAAGAAACTGTTTGAGTGGCATATGTGAAAGTTCAGAAATTAAAGGGTACATAAACTTTTCTGGGAACTAAAGGCATTCATTTTGTTTGCAAAGTTGGGTTCCAAGATGCCATGGCAAGCTGTAAGGCCAGAGAGGTCAGCAGAGTCCTTTGCAGAAGGACTTACAAAACAAGAAATACCAATTTTGCCTTAGGGACAATGGGATGCTTTAAATGATTTTAAGAAAAATGACATCAAATCTTGTTTTAAAAAATTGTTTGCAAAGCATTAATTTTAAAAATACTTTAGATATGGTTCCTAACAGTAAAAATATTAGAACAGATTATTGTGAAATTTTATTTTATCATGAAAGATATGGCATATTAAAAAAAAATGTAGAAGGCCACAGAATGTTAAATGGATGGAAGAGGGAGAATGACAGAAAGAGGAAAATCAGGTAGAAGCTTTGAAATAACCCAGGTGTCAGATAATAGCAACCCAAAGTACAGCAGCATATGGGTCTATTAAGACTGTCATAACAAAGTTCTATGCATCAATTGTCCTGAGCAACAGAAATGTGTCGTCATAGAGTTCTAGAAGCTACAAGTCTGACATCAAGGTGTCAGCAGGGTTGTGGGGGTGGACATCTTCTCTGACTTTCACCTAGCTTCTTTTTGTTTGCTGGTAATCTCTGATGATCTTTGACTTGTAGATGCATCACCTCTTCATCTCTGCCTCCAAATTCACGTGGTGTTTTCCCCTGTGTGCCTGTTTCCAAATTTCCGCCTTTTATAAGGACATCAAACTTACTAGATTAGAGCCCATCCCAGCAACTTCATTTTAACTTGATTACCTCTGAAAGACTGTATCTCTAAATTGGTGACAGTGTGAGGCACTAGGTGTTAGTACCACAATAGATATTTTATTAAGAAGAGGGACCCAATTCAACACCTAACAGGCAGTGACATTGAACCTGGAGAGAAGAAAAATAATTTTAAGATATGAGATAAAATTGACAGCCTTGGTTGACTGGAACTCCTAGAGTTTGACTTGGGGAGATATTTGAATGATATAACTTACTTAGAAAACACAAGAAGAGAAGCCCACTTGCAGGGTAGTCAATAGGAAGACAATTATTTCCTTTTTAAAAATATGGTCATTCAGCGATGCAGTCAATTGACACGGCATAAGTAGTTTAGCTGGAGACATTGATTTGAGAGTCATTATTCTGTTTTTGTTCATGGAAGTGCCAAGGAAACTTTGCAGGATGAGAGTCAAGCCCAGGACAGAACATGAAGATTCTCTGCCACTTATGAGAATGTCAGTGGGAGAAAAACCTGAAAAAAGCAGCCCCCAAATAGGAGTAAAAACATAAAGGTTGCCATGAGCATGGGGACCGTTTTTAAAGAGGTGGAAATAAGGGTTGGTCCAACCCTGTCAAATTCTCTGAGAGGTCAAGGAAAATGAGAACTGAAGTTTCTGTAGATAGTGACAAACTACTTGAAATCCCTGCAAGAGCAAGTTTAGTACCCGAGTTAGTGACAGAATCAGTGAGTGGGAGGTGATGAGATAAGACTAGAAGTAGAGTTGTTACCTTAGATGGTAAGCTGGAAAAACTGAAATTCAGCAGAGACTAGATTGTAAAATAGGCTAAAGATTGTGTTGGTTTTTGTTTTGTTTTGTTTTAATCTATTTTAAATATAGGAGAGAGTCATACAAATATACAAGCCAATGGCAAGGAGGAATGAAATGTGGGAGATTTAAGACACAGGAGAGAAAGGATATTCAGAAAAGCAAACTTCTAGAGAAATTAAAAGTTGGTAGAATTTGAGCATTTGCGAGGGATCACCTAAAATAGGAAAACAAACAAACAACCAACGTTTCAATTGCATGAAGAGGGGAGTTGAAAAGTGTAGGTTAGACTTCACGTTTTCAGTCTTTTTTGCAAGAGGTTTCCAACCTGTTAGTAAAGGGTGAGGATTGAGGCCGTGGATTCTACTTTAAGTCAAAGAAAACACTTTTATCCGTGAAGCTTTGAAGGGTACTGCCTCTTCCAGTTGTGCTCTTTGTGTAATGGAAAAAGTTGGAATGGAAGTAGTTTTCAGATCTATTCAAGGGCATGATGGCTCTTAGGTCTATCGAATTTTACAAGTGACTGCTTGTCATATCTTAACAAAAAGTTACATTTTAAATATGGGATTAAATGATGTAAATGTCCCATACTCCTTTTGTTATACCATACCACACTGGGATCCTTTACCAATGTCTATGATAACTTGAATATTGCCAGGATGTTAGCAGACTTTACAAAGTAGTTTTAGTTTTAGGTTATCATATCAGAAAATTATACCATTTACTTTACCAACCTGAGGGAAAGACTAGTATAAAGTTAAAATTTTTTTCTTTACAGGTATTCAGTGAAAGTTGCAATTTCACAACCTGTTACAATACAGGTACGTACGTCCAAACCAGACGTATTCATCAAGCTGCAGGTCCTAGAAAATGAAGAAACTATGACAAGCTCCACTGGAAAAGGCCAGGCTATCATACCAGCAGTTAACTTCTTGAGGAGTGAAAAAGCTTTGAGCTCCCAGTGTAAGTGTGTCTTTTTGAACTGGGTATTTGCATTTAGAAATAGATATTTGTATCTTTGTGACATTTTAAAAAATCTTTACAGATAAAATGCAAGTGACCACTATAATATGTAAAATTTGATAATATGATAAAATGTTAAAGACTCATATTGCATTTGCATGTAAAATTAGGCTCTGGAATTCAATAGATTTGTTATAAGTGTACTTTAAAGACTTTTCACCTTGGAGAAAAATTTACTTTCTTATTATATAAGCTTCCTTAAAAGGAAGTAGAATATTTATTGTTTTGAAAAACTTCTTTGACTTTTCCATTATTCCTAGTTTATTATTTTTAGAATATATTCTATTTATTAAAATTAACAGAAATTTAAATTCATTACTTTCACTATAATGTTTTTAATGAGTTCTTAAATAAATAAAATAAAGTATAATGTTTATAATGATTCTCTAATGTGTATTATTTATTCAGTTATTTTGGTAAGTTGGTCCTGACTATAAAAATAACTCATGACTGATGGAGAAAATTTGGGAAATTAAAAATTATAAGTAAATGAACAAAAACGTTGTAACTATGCTACCCAGAAAAAAATACTGCTGATATTTTAAATTTTATACCAAAAATACCATCAATATTTCAGTGTTACACCAAAATTATCATTAATATTTCATCTTTTATTCCTCCACTCTTTATTTGCACATCTACTTTTTTTATTTTAAAGTTGTGGGGTACAATTCAGTATTAGGTATACAAGTGATCATCGTACAGGTAAAGTTGGGGCCTCCCTTTGGTCCCCACATTATTCTGAGATCAGGTTCCTTTATTGATGTTATGTGTCACCTTCCACCGCTGGCAGTTTCTGGCTACTGCCAATCCCTTTCTTATAGTATTATGGTAAATGTTCAGGGTCTGCGTATGAGCAAGAACATGTGATACTCAGTTCTTTGTTTCTGTGACAACTCCCTGAGTATTATAGGCCCTAACCCAAGTTGCTGCAAAGGCCTAATTTTTGTCCTTCTTTATGGCTGTGTAATATTCTACTGTGTGTATGTACTACGTTTTTTTATCCAGTCCAGTTTTGATGGGCAGCACAGTTAGTTCTATGTTTTTGCTAATGTAAATAGTGCTGCAATAAACATGTGTATGCAGGTATCTTTTTTATAGAGTGATTTAAGTTCCTCCAGTATATTCCCATAAGGGGATTGCTGGGTCGAATGGAAGGTCAATCTCTAGTTTTTTTAGGAATCACCACATAGATGTTGAACTAGTTTGCATCCCCACCAACAGTGTAGAAGCGTTCCCTTTTCTTTGCATCCTTACCAGCAACAGTTTTTTTTGTTTAATTTTTTATTAATGATGGCCAGTCTTACTGTAGTTAGGTGGTATCTCAATGTAGTTTTTATTTGCATTTCTCTGATGATTAGTGAAGTGGAGCATTTTTTCATGTGTCTGTTGGCTGCTCATATGTCTTCTTTTGAGAAGTATCTTTTCATGTCTTTTGCCTGCTTTTTAATGGAGCTATTTGGTTTTTTCCTGTCAGCATGTTTGAGTTCCTTGTAGATTCTGGATGTTAGGCCTTTGTCAGATATGCAGTTGGCAAATATTTTTTTCCCATTCTGTGAGCTGTCTCCTGCTCTCTTGATGGTTTCTTTTGCTTTGCAGAAGTTTTTCAGTTTAATGAGGTCCCACTTGTTTATCTTATCTCTTATGACATGGGCTTTTTGGGATTTTGATCAGGAATCAGTTGTCTATTCTGATTTCCGTAAGGGTGTCTCCTGTGTTTTCTAAGATTATTAAAGTATGAGGTTTCATGTCTAGGTCTTTGATCCATTTGGAGTTGATTTTTGTTTATGGTGATAGGCAGGGGTCCTGTTTCATTCTTCTGCATGTGGCTAGCCAGTTTTCCCAGCACCATCTACTGAATAGGTTCTCTTCTCCCCAGTGGTTGTTAGTGGAAGCTTTGTCAAAGATGAGTTAGTTGAGAAACTGAGGTTTCGCTTCTGGGATCTCTACCCTATTTCATTATAAACTTGTGGCTCTTGTTTTTACATCTGTTGATATATTTAATTACATTATGTTCAACAGCCCTACATTCCAGGGATGAAGCCTATTTGGTCATGATGAATGATTTTTGTGATGTGTTGTTGGATCTGATTTGCTAGAATCTTTTTGAGAATTTTTGCATCTTATGTTTATCAGGGATAATGGCCTGTAGTTCCCTTTCTTTATTGAATCTTTACATGGTTTGGGTATCAGTGTGATGTTAGCTTCATAAAATGATTTGGAGAGAGTTCTGTTTTTCTCAATTGCCTGAAATACTTTCAATAAGATTGGTATCAGCTCTTCCTTATGTGTTTTTTAGAATTCCACTGAAAATCCATCTGGTCCAAGGCTTTTTTTTTTTTCTTATGACAGAATCAATCTCCTGGGTTGTTATTGGTCTATTTAGGATCTCAGTTTCTTCTTATTCTGACCCTGGGAGGTTGTGTGATGTCAGAAAGTCCTCCATTTCATTTAGGTCATCAAGTTTGTTTCCATGCAGATGTGCATAGTAATCTCTGATAATTTTTTGTATTTCTTTGTGGTGAGTTGTGACTTGATCTTTTGTATTTTCTCTCTTTTTCTTGGTCATTCTGACTAGCGGTCCATCAATCTTATTTATCCTTTCAAAGAACTAGCTTTTTGTTTCATTGATTTTTGCATGATATTTTTTATCTTCAGTATCCCATATTTGAACTTTTACTTTGGTGATCTGGATTCTCTTGCTGAAGGTAGGGTTTTGATTGTCTTGCCTTTCTAGCTCCCTTAGGTGATTTGTTAGGCTGTAAACTTTTTCTCTTTCTATTTTCTTGATGTGTGTTTATAGAGATATAAATTTCCCTCTTAGTACTCCTTTCATCCCAGAGGTTTTGATGTCTTTTTGTCTTCATTTATTTCCAGGAATCTTTTAATTTCGCATTGACCCAGTAGTCATTCAGCAACATGCTGTTTAGTGTCCATGTCTTTGTGGGTTTGGGGGGAATCTTGTTGGTGGTGATATTTATTTTTATTCCACTGTGGTCTAAGAAGGCACATGGCAGTATTTTGATTTTGTAAAATTTGTTTATGCTTGATTTATGACTGAGGATGTGGTTGATCTTAGAGTACAATCCATGTGGTAATGAGTAGAATGTATATTCTATAGTTATTGGGTAGAGTGTTCTGTAGGTATCTATTAAGTCCATTTGGTCAAGTGTCGAGTTGAGTTTCCAGATCTCCTTGTTGATTTTTTGCCTCGAAGATCTGTCTGTGGTTGTTAGTGGGGTATTTAAGTCCCCAGTTATGATAATGTTAGAGTCACTATCTTTTTTTAGTTTACTTAGTAGTTGCTTCATAAAAGCTGGTGCACCTGTGTTGGAAGCATATATATTTAGGATGGATATTTCTTGTTGATAGATCAAACCCTTTATCATTATGTAGTGTACTTCTGTATCTTTTTAAATTTTTGATAGTTTAAAGGTTGTTTTGTCTGATATTAAGATTGCAACTCCTGCCTTCTTTTATGATCCAGTCTCCTGAAAGGTGGTTTTCCATCCTTTAACTTTGAGTCTGTGAGTGTCCTTTGTGGCAAGATTAGTTTCTTGGAGACAGCAAATTACTGGGTAGTGTATTTTTATCTAGTTTGCCATTCTATGTCTTTTCAGTGGTGCATTTAGTCCATTCATTCTGGCTGATTATTGAAATGTGAGAGTTGGTCTCTTTCATAATGCTCTTATAAGGCTGTTTTGTTTTTGTTTTTGTTTACCTTTTGCGTTCATATATGTGTGTTTTCAATTTTGTTGGTATGCTGTTTGTTCCACTGCTTCTATGTTTGTTTGGTAACTTGTGAAGTATATTATCTTTCTTTTTTTTTTTTTTCCTTCTGTGCACAGAACTTTTTAAGTATCTGCTGTACAGCTGGTCTGGAAGCAGCATATTCTCTTAGGGTTTGGATGTCTGGGAAGGATTTTAATTCTCCATCACTGATGAAGCTTAGCTTGGCTGGGTAGGAGATACTTGATTGAAATTGTTTGTCTTTAAGAACATTAAAGATTGGGTCCAATTTCTTCTGGCCTGTAGTGTTTCTGCAGATAAGTTTGCAGCATTTCTGATTGGTCTCCCCCAGTAGGTAGTCTGAACTTTTTCCCTTGCTGCCTTTAGGATTTTTTCTTTTATACCTACTTTGTTTAGGTGAATTACTATGTGTCTAGGAGTTGGTCCTCTCATAAGGTGTCTTGCAGGGGTTCTCTGAATGTCTTGTGCTTGTATAGTCATCTCTCTGACCAGATGAGGAAAGTTTCCTTGACTGACCTAATGGAATGTTTGTTCCAGTGTTTTCCATTTCTATTTCTATTGCAGTTATTCTGATCAGATGTAGCTTTGGTTTCTTGATAAAATCACACATCTCTTAGAGAGTTTCTTCTTGAGGTTTTTTTTTTTTTTTTCAACTATATCTTTAATAGATTAGGTTAATTCCATATTTTGACCTTCCAACTCTGAGATTCTTTCTTCTGCTTGGTCAATTCTGCTTCCCATGCTTGTCAGTTTGTCATTTATTTATTGGATGGAGTTCTTTATTTCTGTTATTTCAAAGTACATTTTCTTGAGTCTGTCTAGCTCTATAGCAATTTCATTTAGTTTAACCCCTGCATTTATTGATTTTTATTCATTCTATCCAGTGATTCTCTGATCTCCATAAGTACCTTCTGGGTGTTGTCATTCTTGAAGATAGTCATTGTTTGTGCCCAGTAGCTGTTCTTTCTAGCACTGACTCTTTGATGGGGTTCTGATGGTTCCCAGTGGGTTTTCATTGGTTTTTCTTCATTTGTAGCAGTTAACTAATCTTGCTCTTTAACTCTGTTGTTCAGTGGAAAATGGTGAAGCAGTTACTTCTGATATTTGCTCTACCTTTTGTCCTTCCTTGAGCCAGGTCTCTGGGTTTGTTCAATTATGAAGTAGGGCTTGGGGTGGGTTGTTGTGCTGTCTATTTAATTTTGAGCACTGACTAGGGGATGAAGGAGAGGCATATTCAGAACCTATTGGCAGGTCATATTGTTTGTTAACTGGTAAGTAGTCTAGCTGGAAGTTGCTCTCTGTCTCTGTACAATATGACCTTACATTGGATTTGCTTGCATAGTGCCTGAGTCCAAAATAGGGGATAAGAGGGAAGAGAGTGGGAAAGAAGAGAAAAAAGGGAAAGAAGGAGAAGAGAGAAAAAGAAGAAAGAAAAAGAAAAAACAGAGAATGAACAAAGAAAGAGAAATAGAAAGAAGAAAAAAAGAGAAAACCAACCAACAAACCCTAACACTAACCCAACAAACAAAGTAACCAAAAAAGATAATCAAACAAATAAATATCCCTCCTGTAAATAAAACCTTGTTGATAAAGAATTCTCAGCTTTAGTATGTCTCTTTGAGAAGAGGGGGGCTCCCTCTTGTGAGGGTCCTGCAACTGCAGGTCTGTTACTGCAGGTTCCCTCTTTGCTATTGAAACTTAAGATGTTAAAATCTTCACCGGCTGCTGCCTGTAATTGGTAGCCACACACACCCGTGTGAGGGAAGGGGACTGAAATAACTTGACACAGCATTTCTTGGGATCTCACTCCCTTTCTTCCTCTCCCAGTGTGGTCACAGCTCCCAGGGCACCCAGTTCATGGTGGGGGAATGGGGTTTCTTGTCTCTGACTCTGCCCTCCTGATTTCTTTTGCTTGTTGCTAGGGGTGGAGTGGAGTCAGCTAAGCACTTGCCAATCTCTTTCTTGGTCAGTTCCTTTGTCTGCATCTATAACCCAACAGCTGGCTCAGGGCAGAGGGTGGATTATCTGAGTTTCTGCATCTGCTATTACCCCACCAGGGCTTGTGCAGTGGGGGCAATGTTCTCTAAGGTCATAAAGAGCAGCCTCAACACAATCCAGATATCAGCACCTGGTCTTAAGATACAGTTCTGCTGTTCTGCAGAGGCTGTCCTGGGGCACTTCTCTGCTCAAGCATTAGAGAATCTGCTCAGTTTCTCTATTGGCTGCTGTTCCTGCCATGAATGGAATTGATAGCTCCCTCCCCAACAGTTACCACAATCTCCAGATCTTGGGACCCAGGGGTAAGGCTCTGAAGCCCAGTTCAGATTTAGGGAGGCTTCTTCCCACTGTTTCCTCAGGACTCTGCCTCAAGCTCCCTCTCAGCACTCCCTCCAGTGTCCAGCACTTGCTGCCATCATCCAGCCTGGTGTGGTTGTGGTGGGGTCAGCAATCTCTTCAGCAGTTCTTCCTGGGAAAAGCTCTGCCAATTTTAGAAAATGACACTCAGCTTCTGCTCTCTGGGAAGAACTAGGGTCCAAGCAGGGCAGCTGTGGCACCAGCAGCTTCACCAGGAGAGCCCTGGCCACGTGCTCTCAAGTCCCCTTCAGTCAACCTCCCACGCTCCCACTTACACACAGAAATACATGCAGAAATGTTCATACAATCACTCACACACACAGGGACTCACACTGTCCTGTTGCCTATGCCACTGTCTTCCCAGAAATTTCCTGCATTTACATTTTAAACAAAACAGATCTAACCTTTTTTGCCAATTGATATTTCTTCTTAAAACCATAACTTTTTTCTTGTGGCTGGTACCTCCCAACCAGTGTTAAATGAAAGTGATGATGATATATTTCCTTTTCTTAAATAGGAAGGTTTATAGCATTTATCATTGAGTACTATATTTGTTGTTAACTTCTAATAATACATTTTTATGAAATTTGAGAATGTCCTTTCTATTGATTTTTAACATAGAATGGGTTTGAAACCTTATCAGTTATATTTTGTTATTGTTGTTTATAGAAATCATATTTTCCTCTCTTGAATTTTGTAAATTACTTTTTTAGTTTTGAATCATTTTTGCATTCTTAGAATAAAACCTATTGGCCTATGATGTTTAATATACTCCTATGTTTAGGATATACGATTTTTTCAGTTCATTGCCTCATATTTATAACTTTATATCTCTGTTTTTTCTTTGTGTGTACTTGTACATTATTCTTTTCTGGTTCCCAAGTTAGAATTATGAAAGTTTTTGAAATTAATTTTGGGAACTTTCTATTGTATCTATTTTTGAAAGTAATTTAAATGCTACAGGAATCATTTTTTTTTTTAAAGTTTTTTAGATTTGACTTCAAAACTTTCTAAATCTGATGTTTTCAGAGGATAGGCTTTTGGCTTTTTACTACCTTTTTAATAATTTCCAAGGATTTTTGTCAAACTTCCTTTTACTTTTATAATATATACTTAAAGTGACAGATTCATCTAGTATTTAAAATATATCTGCATACATTTTTACACAGAATTCTTTTATATTTTTTCATTTCTTCTCAATATGGTTATATGATCATTATTAAATATTGTTGTCTATCTGTTTTTTAAAAATTTGTTCTTGATCAAACTGTTTTGAATTTTCTCTGTATTATTGGACTTAGATTGAGCTGGATTTATTCATCAAACCCTAGTGATTCTTTTATATTTGTAATCTACTTCATCAATATTTATATTTATCTTTGAAACACTTTCTCTACTTTTTAAATGTAGTCAATTTTTTTTCTAGCTTTTCCAGATAAATTTTAGTTTATATTTTGAATCTTGTTTTTAAATATATTTAATTCTATACATTTTCCAAGTATGGTTATATATATTATATCTTATAGCTCTGAATACTATAAGATGTTATACATAATATTGTTTTGGCCATGGCCTAGGATTTAATTCTGATTTTTTTTTTTAACCATAAGCATTTGTTTTATTTTTAGGATTTCTAAATAATCACATCATTTTGTGTTGCCTTTTGTTATTAATTTCTAATTAAATTTTGAGAAGTTAAAAAGTGGATATGTTTTCTATTTTGAGGATTTGACTGATGTTTTTCCTGTGGCCTGATTCAAATTGAATTTGATTAGTGTCATACTGGGCATGTGTACTCTATTTTAGAGGTAGATTGAAATCTGAAAGTGTACAAACATATACACAATGATAAAAGTCAGACTTCTTAATTGTGACATATAAAATTTTTAAGATGGTCATTTACATTTATCTTATTGGTGTGTAAGATTCTTAGTGACATGTTAAAATCTCTTGTTTTCACTTAAAAATGTGTGAATCTAACTCTAATATTTATGGTTTTCCATATTTCTATGCTATGTTGCTAGTTGCATATAATTTCATATTTGCATTATATTTGATATATTATGTTTAAAAATAAATGTAAAGCAGCCATTCTTTAACATTAATAAGTTTTCTGTTATTACTACTGATTTTTCTGTGTTATCATTTTACTATTTATGCTGTTCATTCACTTAGTTTTCCATCCTCCACATGTTTTTGCTGTCAGTCTCTCTCTTATAAATGAATTTTTTTTTCTAATCAATCCAAGATTCTAGTCTTTAAAATGGGATGGTGTAATCTATTTACATTTGTTTTGTTCTATATACTTTTTCTGATTCCTACCATTATGTTTTAGTTTTGTAATTGATCACATCTTCTCATTGACCTTTCTTTGCTATTTGGTGTTCATCACCCTTCCTGAGCTCTTCTTCCCAATAAGTTTTTGCTGATTATCTTAGGTGTACAAGCAAATTGCTAAAAAGAATTGTCTTTCTATTTTTTAAAAACATCTGTAGTTTTACCTGTTTTCTATCTGCTGTTTATATGGGTTTTTTTTCTTTTTAGTTTTATAGCTGGGCATTCCAGAACAATATAGACATTTGCAGTAACATTAATTCCTTGACTTTCTCTCTCTAATAACTGTGAACAAGGTTAGAGAGCATGAGCTAAGCAGTAGGTTACTGCAAATGCCTTGATATCCAGTCACCCTAAGAGGAGGCTTCAGTAATGTGTCTCTGTCTTTTCCCAGTCCAGTGTTCTATCCAGGAATTGCACCTGGCTAGTGAAACAAAGGGTACCACTGAAAGATTATTTACACTAACTTGGCTGTACTATGCATTCTTAATCTGTAATACAAACCCCTCCCATTTTGTTTTTGCTGTTTATTGAAATAATAATATTTCATCCTTCAGAATATGCATTGCTCTATATAGGTCACAAACTATTATAGTAGATTTCCTTAAGACCAGAATATTTCCAAGAAATCAGGTTTTTTAATCTCATTAAAACAAAAGGAACTGACCTATTCCTTTAAGAGTTTTATAAACGAATCTAACTAATTTAGTCAGTAATAATTATGTATATCATATATTTTATCTTAAGTTTAATATCTCTCTTATTCAGCAAGCAAGCAAGTTCTTCCATTTCATACTGCATCCAAGAAAGAGCAAGAAGTGTATGTTAAGAAGAAATCTGTCCAGGGAAGCCAGAAATTCAGTAGGGCTAGACCTGGAAGTGCCAGCCAGGACATAGGTCTGCCTCTGGAGGAGGAGATTACTAGTACACCCAGTACAGAAGGAAGTTCTAGCACGCCTCAGCAGGTATGCTTACATTAAATATTATTATTCAATGGGAGTGCTCCTAATAATAGAACATAAAATAAAACAATCTTCTTCCTAAAAGTTGTCAATGTATAATGTACAGTGCCACCAGTGTATGACCAGAATTGAAAACTAAGATATCTTGGCTATCTGTGCCAAGATCTTTAAATACATGGCAAATTTAATCTTTACACTTACTCTATAATGTAGATGTAATTATCTAATTTTACAGTTGACTTACAAGAGGCTATATAACTTTGACAGTCATATATTAATAAAGATTACATATTAAAAGTCACATATTAATAAAAATGAGGCTGGGTGCGGTGACTCACACCTGTCATCCTGGCACTTTGGGAGGCAGAGGCACGAGGGTTGCCTGAGCCCAGGAGTTGGAGAACAGCCGGGGCAACTTGGCAAGAGCTCATCTCTACAATAAATCAAGAAAAAAAATTAGCTGGGCATGGTGGCACACACCTGTATTTCCAGCTACTTGGAAGCTGAAGTGGAAGGATCGCCTGAACCCAGCAGATCGAGGTCGAGGCTGTAGTGGCCATGAGCTTGACATTGTGCTCCAACCTGGGCAACAGAGTGAAACTTCAACTCAAAATATTTAAAAATGAGTTTGGGTATTCAGAGGAGATCTGGTGTGTTACCAGGAATGGAAGCAGGGAATGGAAGCAGGTTCATCTGCAGCTCTGTCATAGGAAATCGAGAGAGTTACTGTCTGATGCCCTCCAATTTCTTTGTGAATCAGAGGGACCAGGCAGAGACCTGCATTGCCCCACCCAACTCTGCCCAGCCTCCAACTTGGGACTTAAGGGACCAAACCTACATTCTGCTGCACAGCAAGATTGTAAGATAGTGGGAAATAGGTTCCAGTGGGCTCATACACCAGTAGGTGGATGCTGGAATCAGCATATAGATTCTGAATCACAGCTTCCCCCTCAATTAAACCTCAAAACTGTAAAAAGTCCAGCCTGTAGCCCACACTCCAACCTCAAAAGTGAACAAAGTCAGAGGACCCTCATAAGGAAGAACAGGAGATTGCATAAGCAAAGCAAAAGCAACACCACCTTCCCTAAAAAACAGAATTAAAGAAGGGGTAGGAAAGGAGGAGAGAGAGAGAAATCTACACAAATGAAAAAAAAAAAAACAAAAGAAGAATGTGGGTCTCTCCAAGACCCCTGGGAGGGCAGACACTGAGAAAACTGACTTCGGAATGCAAACAATGAAAGGCCCCAGAATGACTGGTCTCAAACTACGAATCTAGATATCAAGACATTAATGGAGAGATTAAAAAGAATTGAGGGGAGTCAAGAAGAAACTAGGAAGGAGCTGATAACTGAGATAACAGCAATAAAGAATACTGTGTAAGAAATAAATAACAAACTGATAAGCATGGAATGCAGAATCACCCAAGCAGAAGAAAGAATCTCAGAGCTTGAGGACCAAAATATAGAACAAATCCAAACTGTCAAAAACACAGAAAGCAAGCTCAAAAAGGCAGAACAAAACCTTCGAGAGATGAGCGATTACTTCAAGAAACCGAACCTAAGAGTAATTGGCCTTCCTGAGGAAGAAAGAGAGAAAGAGACCACACTAGAACAAGCCTTTCATGAGATCATTCAAGAAAACTTCCCCCATCTAATCAGTGATGCAAAAATTCAAACACAAGAGACTTAGAGAACCCCTGCAAGACAAAAAATGAGGAGACCAACTCCTAATACATAATTCGCCTAAACAAAGTAGGTATAAAAGAAAAAAATCCTAAAGGCAGCAAGAGAAACAAGCCAGATCACCTACCATGGAAGACCAATTAGAATAGCAGCAGATTTATCTACAGAAACCCTGCAGGCTAGGAGAACTTGGAGCCCTATCTTCAAAGTCCTAAAAGATAAACAATTTCAACCAAGGATAACCTACCCAGCCAAATTAAGCTTCATCAGCGAGGGAGAACTAAAATCTTTCCCACATATCCAATCCCTAAGAATCTACGTTGCCACCAGACCACCTCTACATGAAACACTTAAGAAAGTACTAAACACAGAAGAAAAGGAAAAAAGAACAACATTCTTCACAAGAGTACAGGAAAAAGAATAAAACACACATGAACCAACCCCAAAACCAAAAGAAAGACAAAAA
>CAUYQG010093121.1:0-19150 GCA_963574415.1 Tarsius wallacei
AGAAGTCCAAAGATGAGTATTAATTATGTTAAATTATAAGCAGCCCCAGTTTTACATATAACGAAACTAAAACCTGGGGGTTAAGTGACTTCCCTGTGGTCACAGAGCTACCCAGTGGCCAAGATGGGGCTCTGACAGCACTGTCACCACTGCTACTGAGTATTGCTCAGTGCCAAGCACATAAGTACATTGTCTAATTTTTTTTTTTTTTTTTGAGTTGGAGTCTCACCCTGTCGCCCAGACTGGAGTGCAGTGGCATGCTCCCGGCCACCGCAGCCTCGACCTGCTGGGCTCTGGCGATCCTTCCGCCTCAGCCTTCCAAGTAGCTGGACCTACAGGCGCACGCTACCACGCCCGGCTAATTTTTTTATTTATTGTAGAGACGAGGTCTCGCCAAGTTGCCCGGGTGGGTCTCGAACCTGCAGGCTCAGGCAATCCACTCGCCTCGGCCTCCCAAAGTGTTGGGATTATAGGCTGAGCCACCGAGCCCAGCCACATTGTCTAATTTAATCTCCTCCTCAACTCTGCTATATACTATATATAGTGTTATAATCTCCACTTCTCAGTTTAAGAAACTGAAGCTCAGAGAGGTCAAAGGACTTGCCCAAAGTCACATAGCAACTAAGTGGCAGAGGTAGGGGCCAGTCCACATTCTCACTTCCTATTTCTGTGCTAGTCCTCAATTTCTCCCCAGCACTCCCCTAAGAGCCCTGCACCGGTCCTAAGAGCGGGATAAGGCAACCTGCGGAGAAGCCGGAAGGACAGTTTCATTCCAAGCATCTGGAAGGCAGCTAGGCTGGCACAACGCTGCCAAAAATATATAAATAAATAATCAAATTAAAAATTAAAAAATGTGACCTAAAAAGGTGAGGAGTGGACACTATTTTTTTTTTTTTGACACTATTAAAATACCTACCACCAACACGAATTCCAGCCTGGTGGCGTGTTATCAGCAGCTGACAGGACTAACCTGCTGCTTGCACCTCATGATGGCTCTGAGCTCGCACTGGCTCACAGCCGGCCTGCGGAGCCCAGAGAGGATGAAGCCGGAAGCACGCTGCCCCCACCACCAAGCTCCCACTCAGAGGCTCCTCAGGTGGCCGGCTCCAGGACAAAGTGACCATAACTAAGGGCTGCAGCCCCAGTTCCTCAACACCCCCCAACACATACACACACTCACACTCACACACACTCTCTCAATGACTCCAGGATCAGCAGGAGCCCTGTGGCCTAAAGCCAAGCCATTGCCAGGCCTCCCGGCCCCAGTTGCCTCCCGGCCCCAGTTGCCTCCCATGTGACCCAGGCCACTTTGGTTTTCTAGCTCCTGCAGAGTGGTGACCTCAGGCCCAGTGCCTCATGAGGGCCACCCCCATCCCTCGCTCTCTCACCCAGGTTTCCCTCACAAGCTCCACTTCTGTATCCTTTGTTTCTGTGCACTCTAAGATCTTGTGGGCAAGTCAGACCACTTGCCTCTGCTAAAGGAAAATCTTAAGTAGGGGTGGGCTGCCAGATCAAAAAACAAAACAAAACAAACAAGCAGAACACCTTGTTAGATTTACATTTCAGACAAACAACAAATAATTTTTTAGTATAAGTATGTCCCACACAGAATTTGGGACATCTTTATTATGCAAAACAATTATTTGTTGCTTACTTGAAGTTCCGTTTTACTGAGTGTCCTGCATTTTAACTGGCAACCCCAGATTGTTGGTGGAGGGGTAGAGCAGGGTTAGGGTTAGGGTTAGGAACAAATCAAGGAATTGAGGGAGAGAAGGGAAGAGGAAATGTCTTTACTGAGGGTCTCTCTTACACCAGAGATTTCCACCTGTGTTATCTCATCTGAGTTTTCCAGTCATTCTGCGCATTGGATATATGTATCCCCACTTACAGATGAAAAAACAGAGGGTCAAAGAATAAAGTGACTGGCAAATTATCAACAGGCAATTCACTTCTGAGGACAATGAGATGCTATTGCTTCTACGTCAAGCTGCTTTGCCTGATGATACATATTTATAATTTTTATAGGACGCACAGAAAAAGGGCCCAAACAGTTTTGTTTTCTTTCCTAACACACTCATAGGGAGCAAATTCTATTTGGCACATATTCACAAAATACAGTTGTCTACTTACAGAGAAGGCACTACACTCTTCTCTCAGTTTGTTCACTTATCTCAAGTAAATACATCACCACTGAGGACCTGCCCAGGGGTCCAGTTCCTCATGAAGAGGCAGAGAAAGGATCAAAGAAAGGAAGGGCAACATTCCACCCAAGATGACCATGGCTCGACGATTTTCAGATAGGGAAAGTCATGGGATATTTGACTCTGACGAATCTTAACAGGGACCCAGGAGAGAAAGTTTCCTCTATCACCATCCTATCCCACAATCATTTCCCAGAAAATATGTTCAGTTTGGTGTATGTCTGCGGGGGGAGTTGTAAAAAAGAAAAAAAAAACTATTTGTCAAATGGACAGTAGAAAACACTTCTCCCCCCACACCAAGTTTCCAACATTGGTGACACACAATAGAGGGGAAACGGCCATTAAAAAAAAAAAAAGACTTAAAATGTGCCCTTTTGAAGTACAGTAACTGTAGGACAAGTGACTATAAAAATGGCCCAGTTGGGGAGATCCAAATCTATTTCTGCTCAGTGAATTTCCAGACCAAAATGTGCCTGCTTAATGAGTCAAGTTTTAGTTTTGTTTTGTTCCTTCTCGTAGATGCCAGCGGATCCACTTACAATAAAACACATGTCCACCTCACTTCACCACCCAGGGAGACCGCTTGGCTGTGGGAGCTCACTGCCAGTTCCGCACGGAGTTTCGGGCAGTGCCCGCCTCTGTGGGCGGCAGTCAGACGGTTGGGCTGCAGGTCTCCCACAAATATGATGGCCAGGCCCAAGGAGGCGGGACTGAGACTGCCTGCTCAAGAGAGGGGCCAGCTCTGTCTGCCCCTACTTGGGCACCGTTTCTTCACTCCCTCTATTCCCATCCTTTTCATCTCTCAACCTCCCCACCCCAGGTCCCCTGCCAGCCAGGTGAGAACTCCAAAGCAGCAGACAACAATGGATCTGCCAGGTCACTGGAGCTTCCAGGTTTCTGTGAAAGAAGGCAAAAACCACGGTCAATTCCTTGCCCACCAGCCAGCACCAAGCCATTCCTGGCCCCAGCACGAAACTGCAGTTATTAAAAGGCAATTCCCCAGAGCCAGCAGGGCGCACAGCAGTGCAGGACAGGCGTGTGTAGACTTCATTATTAAAAGTCTTTAGAAACATTTCAGTTGGGGGGACACTGGGGGAGGGAGCAAATAAAGGAATATGCGTTCCTGTTGACTTTGGAGTGCCCAAGCCCTACAAACAGAATTCTTGAGACTCTACTAGCAGCAGAGGGCCCATTACTCTCATCTTACGAAATAGTAATTAAAGATGCTAAAGGTGAGAAAAACTCAATTGCATTTTGAATCTAAAATCTTTCAGAGACTCCTTTTGGGAAGTCCAGACAATTAAACTGATTTAGGTTGCACTGTTTATACAATCCTAGATCTATAGAAAATATAAATTCTGGCCAGTACTGTTTAAATTAAGTGTGATGAGGCTTCCAAGTTTCCACTTACATTACAAGAAAAGATTCCATCTCAGGACTTGAAGGCATCAGTGCTCTAACAGCATTTAATAATTAGTCCAGTCTAAACACCCCAGGGACACCTCCAGATCCCTAAGGAGCTCACCAGCAGACAAGCAGCTTCTGGAGGGAAGAAGACGATGAGGGTCAGAAGAGCTGTGACCCCACCCCCACCCCAATGACAGTGAGGGAAGGAGACAGGGAATCTGCTGTAGTCAGGATGGCAGGTGTGTGCCCAAACCCTCTCCCCTTGACCCCCCATGGTAGAGGAGGAGGCCTGCGCAGGGACTCTGGGCAATGTGTGAGAGGATTATGTAAGGGACAACAGTCCACAAGGCCTAAGGAGTTATCAGCTCATTCGGAGGCCTTGCAGGAATTTCCTGTTATGTGAGCTGGGTCGTGCAAATAGCCACAGCCAAGCTGAGGCTGTCTCTTTTTCCTCTTCTTCATAGGGAAAATGAACACTCTCGCGTCATTCGTTGCCTATGCCCTGCAGCTCTCCAAGGACTGGGCCTCGCTCCAAGAATGTCCTCAGGAAGCCAGCATTAGGGTCTGCACTGAGAACAAAGAGTGGGCATGCCCATGGGGCAGCGAAATCCCAGCTCCTTCAGAGAAAACTCGGGCAGCTTGGGCTCTGGGTAAGCTATCGCTCTGCCCACTGGAGGAAGAGTCAGCAATGCAGAACTCTCTGGACCCAGAGCCATGGGCCTAGTTTTAACAAAAATCTGCTTCTGCTGTTCCTTTCCTTGTTTTATCTTTCTTTCTTTTTTTTAGTTGTAATACATATAGTACCCATACAAACACATGCATAACCAATGGAGATGAATGGAAAAATAAAGTCTTATAGCTCTCCATGGGCAACCCCTCATGCCCCCTATCCCCGCAAGTTGGCACTGGAGATCACCATCTCCTTGGTTTTCCTTATAATTTTTAGCGCTGGGTCTGCACCCTCGAGTACAGTTTCGTTTTGCCTGGCATTGCATGTAGCTACTGTTTGCTCATTTTTACTGTAGTGCAGTACTCAACTACAGGAAGACATTTTATTTATTCTGCTGAATAGCACAATTAAGTTGTTTTCAGTTTTTGGCTACCACAAATAATACTGCAGGGAAAATTCTGGAACATGTCTCCTGGTTCTCAGGTGCTAGAGTTTCTCCATGGCACACACTTGACAACACAACAGTGCATAATGCAGAATGTACCTCTTCACCCAGACTACATGATGCCAACCTGAGTTCCAAAGCTGTGCTGTCTTCCCTCCTCACAAAACCATCAATCCACCTGCTCCGCATATAGAATATAGGTCACTGGTGACTCAGAGGCCAAGAAAGCCCCGTCGATCACTAGGATGGAAGTTAAATCCTGATACCTCCTCTGTACAACAAAGTCCAAGATTTCAAAATTCTGAGCTTAATCCGAACCAACAACCAAACCAACTGGGCTTTCCAGAAAAAAAATGTCACAAACTCCCCCAAAATAAAGAGGCAGCACCTAAGACTTGGGAGCGGACCTGCTTACCCATACTGGTAACTATAAGCAGTGAGTACAGATGTGCTCCCAAGATACTAAGTGCAGATAGAAGGAGTGAAGGCAGGAGGTGTCATGGAGGTAGCCCCTACTGCCATGGCATACCTGTACACGGGCTGCATCTCTCGGGCTATGCCGATGATGGCACCTGGCAGGAAATTGTCAAACTCCTCAAACAACTCCCGGATGTTGGTCTTATACTTTAGGTCTAGGTCCAGCTGAATGATCCGCAGGATCTCTGGAGGAAAGAAAAAGACAACAATAAGATACAGACACAATCCTGAGAGGCTTGGCCATTAACAGAAAATGAAGTGGAGGGTACAGAAAAATTCACTGGATGAATTTTGTTGTCACTGAATGATGCATCGTTACCACTGGAAACAAAAGCCCTTCATCTGCCACCAACCCCTTCCGCTCTAAAAATCTTCACTTCCAATGGCAGACACATTAATTTTGTTTAAAACTAGGTGACCATATGCTCCAATTTAGGCCCACTGTCCTGATGTGATTGCTAATAGTGCACCATTTTACTCCCAGAAGTATCTGATGTGGACAATACATTATAGGGACACTCTACATAAAACTCAAGGCGTCCAGGTGTCTCCTCTCTGGAGCACAGGTGGCAAATGACCCAAAAAGAAAGACGTAAAGAAACAGTATGGTCTTAGACCCTTATCAGTATGCTCTATAAACTCAGATACGTGTCAGGTGAAGATGCTGACCCAGAGAGAAACAGCTGAAAAACGCAGATGCTGTCATGTTTTTAATCCACTGAAAGACACAGTGAGTCTCACAATTACCTGGCATTTAAGAGCTGGTTGCTTCCGGTGCCTCCAGATGACCCCAGGGTAGAAGAGGAGGAAGGAGACACTGGCTAAGGTCATCCCTTCTTGCTTTAACCAGAACAGCCTGGCTGAGATTCTGCAATGTGGGTGCCTGGAGGGGTCAGACCCCAGGCTGACTGGGGCCCTGTCCTTGAGGAGAGACATGGGTGACCCAAAGGGAGGAGCTGGTACTGAAGCACGAAGTGGAAAAGCAGCTGTGGGAGCTCCGTAAAGGGGGTGCCCAGGATTCAATGATGTAGTACAGACAGCAAGCAAGCACTTGGTGCCAAGGGACCCTGGCCTGGGAATCAGAACACGTGAGTTCAGTTTCCAGGTTTGCTACTGATGAACCCCGTGACCCTGGGAAAGTTATTTCACTTCTCTGAATCTGTTGTTTCATTTGTTAAAATGGGAATGATATCCATGCCTTGTGCCTTGAGAGGCTGTGAGGATGAGAAGACAAGATAATGTGTGAGAAATGTATTATACGATATAGAGTCCTATAGGAATCCAGGCTCTGGAGAATAGGAAACTCACTGAGACCTGAAGCAGTCAGGGAAAACTTCATGGAGGAGGGCGTCTGGAGCGAGGCCCTGAAGTGTGGGCACGTATGGAGTGGTGAAGTAACGCTCATGACCACTCCAGGACATCAGGACTCACCCCTTTACTCTTTATTCATCTTTTCTTCCCTGCCCGCCCGCCCACCCACCCACAGAGCTTTCTGAGGGAAGGAAGCCCTCTGAGGACAGGGACCACATCTTTGGCATCCTGGCCTCCATCAGCTCATAGTGCAGGATTTGGCATTCAGTAAACACTCAGGAATGCTTGTGAAATTCAATAGTTATTCTCTAGATTAGTTTATGAAGAAATCACAGCTCATGAGTCAAGAAAAACTGATTCATTTGTGTCTTCTATTTTTCTTTGTGAAACAAAGCATCAGTTGACATTCTACATGGCTTTTCTAGAAAAAAAAAAAAGTCACAGCAGATGAGAATCCAACCACTCAGGCCAGAGGAAACTGAGAGGGCACCAGAGCAAGGCTTCTCAAGCATTCATGGGAAAAGGGTTCAGGAAAGTGGGCCTGCTGACTTCATGCTGGTACCCCACATGTGTAGAGTAAAATGACTGCTTTCCTTCCTGCAACTAAAAGCAGCAATAACAATATCAAAGGCTGGGCGCAGTGGCTCACACCTGTTATCCCAACACTTTGTGAGGCCGAGGTGGGAGGACTGCTTGAGCCCAGGAGCTCGAGATCAGCCTGAACTAGGGAGGCTGAGGTGTGAAGATCACCTGAGCCCATGAGGTCAATGCTGCTGTGTGTCATGATCATGCCACTGCACTCCAGCCTGGATGACAGAGTTAGACCCTGACTCAAAAATAAAAAACCCAAAGACGCAGAAATCAGGAAAATTGATAACCTGGGGGTCTGGATGTCAAGAATCCCTCGTGGTGAGTTTACTGGTCTCCTGGAAACCTGCCCTAAACGGAGGGGTAAAAAATAGAGACAGGCCATAGGGCAGGTCCTCAGAACACTTGCTGCTCTCAGAGGTGGTCTTGAGGAACAGAGGGAAAGAACCAGATGGTGACCTCAGGGACGGACACTGTGCCCCAGGAAAGAACATCCAAGAATGAAACCTATAGCCATTAAGAAGTCATGATGGGTCACCAAGGGTCAGGCACACACACCCCTCTGGCCATTTCTCTCTGTCCTTTTCATCCATCTCCTGTACCCCAAGGTCACACTGATAGTCTCAGGCAGCTCTTCTGCAAGGTAAGGAAGAGCCTCGATGAGACAGAGACAGGAGGGGGCTACCATCCCCATCAGAGAAGCCGCATCATCTCAGGTTCTGCTGATAAGGAGGGTGGAGGCCAAGAGTGAGTGCCTGGTGGTAGTTTTTGTGGCACTGACAGGACTATGAAAGGGGGAGAGACCTCATCTTCATGGCCCCAGGGAGCATTTCCAATAACATCAACGATGGCCACATGGAAGCATCCTTTTCCTGAGTGGTTTTTAGGTGTCCAGCATTGCACAGTAATAGTTTATTTCTCATCACTGCCCAATATGTTAAGCAGAGTGATTCCCATTTTTAGATGAAGAAACAGAGACTTAGAAAGGTCAAAAACAATTGCCCAAGATCACACAAGTGAGTATTGGAGCTGAGTTCCCTTTCTTCCCCAGAGAGCTCAGGGAGGAAGATTTAGCTCTGCAGTTACCCACACCAGGGCCCCAGGAGCATGCAGAAGAGCCAAAGACCTTGAGAAACAGTTCTGGAGCAAAACGACAAGCTGGCCAAATGTGGAATTTAAGGGAAGGAAATTTAAGCAACTTCTGATGATTTCACTAGGATTAAAGAAACTCCTGACGGCAAAAGGCCATTCATTTAGTCAGTCCATCAATCATCATTCTTCATCAAAAGCCTACCAGCCACTACATGTACTCTTTGGTCTTTCAAGGCCATCTAAACCCTATTGATTCCACAAGGAACTGCCTGAACACCTAGACAGGCCTTGCAGAAGTCATGGGGTCCAGTCCTGTGCTCCCCACATGGCTGCCTGCCTGCCTCTAGCCACTACTACTTGCATGCCCATCTCACCACCCTTCTAGAGGGAGCTCCTTGAGAATGGAGATGTTCTGGGCGGGCAGAGCTCAGGGACATCAGATGCTTCCAGATGAAAGCCGTCTCCTTCATTTTGGCAGAACTCTAGTCCTATCTTAACATACACCTCAACAAGCCTGAGCTCTTTCCCTGCCCTTTAGGGACTGGCTGAGAATAAACCCAGAAAGGTCATACATAACCCTAAGACACAGGAATTTGAGATGCTTTCATATTATTTACAATTCCTTGCTCCTAAAGCACCCTTGGGGAACCCTCGTTCCTAAGCACCCTGCTTAAAGTTGTTAACACTTCCTTCAGGAGGGGCCTCACCAACCAAGGTTATCTAACTAGGAAGAAAAGAGGGAGCAACTCCAGCACAAAGTGACCCCTTCACACCCATAAAAAACAACTAAGTGAGTGAATTGCCTGAGCCCGCGGGTTCGAGACCCGCCTGGGCAACTTGGCGAGACCTCATCTCTACAATAAAAAATAAAAAACTAGCCAGGCGTGGTAGCGCGCTCCTGTAGTTCCAGCTACTTGTAAGGCTGAGGCGGAAGGATCACCGGCGCCCAGCAGGTCGAGACTGCGGTGACTGGGAGCGGCCACTGCACTCCAGTCTGGGTGACAGAGTGAGCCTCCAACTAAAAAAAAAACAAAAACAAAAACAAAAAACTGAGGGGGGAGGATACCCCTTTATATTCAGGGAGGCCGAAAGCCCCCTACACAGCCTACACTGGGATGCAGGCACCTGTCTAGAAGTTATCCTTTTGTATAATTATGAAATAAGATGCCAAGTTGTAAATGTCACTGTTGAAGACAAACATGATTACAAGGAATGATGAAATTCATTAAGATGAGATTTTTTATTTTTATTTTATTTTTAGTTGGAGTCTGTCTTCCAGGCTGAAGTGCAGTGGCACAATCATGGCTCACCACAGCCTCAACCTCCTGGGCTCAGCCTCCCAAGTAGCTGGCACTACAGATGGGTGCCACCATGCCTGGCTATTTTTTTTTATTTTTTGTAGAGACAAGGTGTTACTATCTATGTTGCCCAGGCTGGTCTCGTACTACTGGGTTCAAGCAATTCTCCCGCCTGCCTCAGCCTCCCAAAGTGCTGGGATTATAGGCGTGAGCCACAGCGCTTGGCCAGATGAGATTTTTTTAAAAAGGGACCTGTCCCTCTGGCCTCTGGTCCTTGATGTGGTCGTCTCTCTGTAGGAACTACACTGGGGAGAGGGGGGCTATATATAATGCTGAAAGTGTGCTGAGAACAAATTGAGATTGATGTATGGAAGTGACACCACAGTGATGGCCCAGAGAAGATGCTGGTTAGAAGACAGCTAAAATGACAGCAGTAGGATCACTAAAATTTAAAATGAGTGAGATAATTACCCCCAAAGTAAGGAGGAGACAAAATCTATATAGCAGGGGAAAGAATGTCTGAGAAAAAGGACTAGACATCTACGAGACTCCAAAGAATGGCCCGCATCCAAGGCTGGTTGAATGTGCACCATGTCCAAATCTTGAGGACAACAACAAAAAGATGGAGGATAAAATAATCTAGGATGACGGATGTAGGAAAAAAAAAGCCTGGGTAATAACTGAGGCCACTTACCTCAGGAAAAGCAAGGACCAAAGAAGACGAGGGACTTGTCAGGGGTCACACTCAAGCTGAGTAGCAAAGCTGGTCCCAGAACCCAGGTGTTCTGACTCCCTAGCTAATGCTCTTGTGTTTATCAGCTCTCACTCACTCCCAACATGGGCCATAAGCTTCTAGAGAGCAGAAAATATTGCATAATGTCCCAATGATTGTGCACAGGACTGTCTGGGCACCCATACAATGCATTCATGGAGTATCTGCATATCATCCCATGAAGATGTAAACCCAAAGGAGAGTAAGTAATAGCAAAGAAAACGAGTAAGAGACCTCCATGATCCATGCACCTTACAGCCAGTTTTCAAGAAAGACAACGTAACTCTCCATATTCTCACACTGACATCAGGCAGGGATGTGAAAGAGCAAACAGATCTTTACATTCCTCTGAGAACACAGCTTGAATTGTATTCACCTAAAAGGAAGACAGGAGTCAGACTTAACACTCAGGACCCAGGGCCACCATGGAAACACAGGCTCGGTGCTTGGTGTGAGACCCACAGCGGCCAGTGGGAAAGCACTCACTGTCCACCCCACCCCCCGGCCCTCCTGTGCAAGTCAGACCCAATGGTTCCTGGACAAGTGTTTGCTGCTGCATCTCATTAATTAAACCTTCCAGCCAGCCCCTCAAACTCTCAAATCTCCTTATGTATTTGTTTAAGTCACAAAAATAAGAAGTATCGAAGTGCCTCCATGTCACTTTCTCAGGTTGGGGAGAGCTTTCCTGTGTGTTAGAAAAGTCCTGTGTAGGCACCTGGTATCTGCAGAACACACTTGTGCTGAGTCTTCTCCCTGGATAAGCTCAACTGCCTGATGGTGGCTGACCTGACCTCCTGGTGGATGACAGAACCTAGAACAGCTTCCAGAATTCCCACCTCATGGGTCAGCAGCTAAAGCTTTAAACCGTGCCTCTCATAGGAAACAACAACTTGGTAAAAGATCAGCGGTGGCCTGAACTATTTCAGGAAATGGAAGAATTGCTGCCTCCAAGGTACAGAAGGTGGTTCAGGTGTCCTGGCGGAGGCCCCCAACCACAGGACCGACAAGACAGGAAACAATGAAGTATGTCAACACTAAGGACGCTATAAAAGACACTAAGGTTATCCAGGTAGGCTTTTTGGCCTGGGACATATTTCCACTTGCATTTCAACTCCAGGGGGCAGAGTCAAAAATGTGGTTCCATCTTCACAAGGGATCACCTCTGCTCATCTTCATCCTCTCATGCTCCAGTTTTGGGCTAAAGAAATGGTGCCAGGCAACCCCCTCAGGTTCCCTCCCACTCTGGGAGCTTTTCTGTCCTCTCAATAAATCCTGCTTTCTCAAAAAAAGAAAAGAAAAGAAAAGAAACGGTGTCACTTGGCTCTAACAAGTCATAAAATGAAGGACAAGATCAAAAGAAAGAGCTAAAGATGGCTGCTTTCAAGACCTCCAAGACCCCATTACCATCATGGCCGCTCTGACCCTGGCAGCATTTCTCAAGCTCCTGACTGTCCAGGGGATTGTTTTCAGTGCTGAGAACACCTACACCTGCTACCAGGATCTGAGGCCTGGCTGGCAGCTGATACCTCTGCATGACTGCACCGCAGGCCACATTCATGGCCTTAGTCCCAGCTGGGAGATTCCCAAATCAACATTCCCCTGCAGAAACAGGCTTGGGACAACTCAACTCATCATCAGCTTCCAATTAAACCAGCCACAAGCATGTCATCTGACCATGGGTGGAATTACAATCCAGAATGAGTAATTAATGGTACCCGAAAACAAACAACAAAAGGGAAAAAAAAAATCCCAGAATTTAAAAAAAAAAAAAAAAAAAGAGCCTCTTTTCTTCTCCCCTCCCTTCGCCTATCCCCAGAAACAATTCCTGGCAGACATATCTTAACATACACCACACACACACACGACATGCAACAAAATAGATCAAGAAATGATGACAAGAAAAGACAAGCTTAGGTAAGCAGGGAGCCCACGGTCCTGGGAAACAAAATAGGCTTTCTGGAAGGGGCAAGTTAACCATGCAAGCGCCTTCTCTCTCTTTCTGTTTTGAAATAGCTTCAGAGTCTCCCAGAGATAAATATTTATAATACATCAGAGGCTTTCACTGCAGCACACCAGCCCAAGTTTTCCACTCACCGAAAGAGGGCCTGGGAGAAGGGGAAATTACAACAACTCTAAGCTATGTGACTCCAGCGTCATGGGGCTGAGGACCTGGAAGCAGCTGCCTGGAAAGGGGGTAAATTTTCTCATTGTCTACTTTGAAATATTACAGCAATCTGCCACCTGCCTTATCATACTCTGGCACTTCTTAGTTGCTGCTCAGCTGCACCTCTGGCCAGTAGGAGTCAAAGGGCAACTGAAAGGGGTGGAGACTTCCCCTAACAATAAGAGGTTCAAGACCCAGAGGAGCTGTTTTGCAGTCCCCAGGACAGGCCCCTGTGCCATGCCAGCCACACCAGACTGGCTTCTCCTGCTGGAAGGTCTGAGCGTGTGATGGAGGGCCTGCCACTGCAATGAGCAGACCCAGGCTATATCCTCGAAGGGACCCATGGTTGGAACTGGCTGTGGTAGTTCTCATATCCAACAGAAAGTTGGGTGGCTTTCCAACTGGGAAGGAGTGCCCTTCTCCATTCCCTAGGTAGTGTGAGGTCTGGCTGCAGGGCAGCTGGCTAACTGTGGGAATAGGGGCCATGAAAGAGCAGAGCGGAACACACCAAGGGTCTCAGGCTGCAGGCACGTTTTCCTGGGATCCTCCAGCCTGACCAGACAAATGTTCCCCTTTTAGGAGCAGGAAAAGGACGTCGGTGGGCTAGGCACATGCAGAGGGCTTTACATTTACTGACTCAGCTGATGAACCTCCATGATGTTTCCTTGAGGTGGGTATTAGTATCTCCCATTTTCAAATGAGGCAGCTGGCGCTCAGAGAGTTTTGATGATTTGTCTAAGACTACTCAGCAAGAAGGCATCGGAGTTGAAAGCAATCGGAGATTTGCCTCACTCGATAGTTTGTTTGATCCATCACACACAAATTTCTAAGAAAAGCCTTCAGATGCTCTGAAGTCCCTTCTAAAATCCCATTATCTTTAAAAACAAGAAATGCTTCCATATCAAGGGTGAAAATAGATACTCTGGGTCATCTCTGTGCCATGGCTGGGACTTTCATGGACAGAGAAGGGATCCCCACTTCCCACAACCACCTCCCTTAAGACCCTCATCCCCAAGGAGCATGCAGATTATAGAGATTCCCTCTCGCTGAGCAGAGACCAGTGGAGAAACTTCTGGAAGAAAAAGTTTAACGCCAGAGAAGGTGAAAGCAAGTTTTTAGTGACAACAGCCAACACGTATAAATACATTATACTCATTGAATCATCTAAATGCTCTATGAGATTAGTGTTATTATTTCTATTTGACAAATGGGGAAACCAAGAAGTTAAGTATTTTCATCAAGATCATGCAGGTGGTAAGTAGCAGGGCTGGAAATCCCACATCTGTCGGGCTCTAAAGCCTGCGCCTGCTTTTCCTTGCCATGCTGGACAGATGACCAGTCTTCTTTGCCATGCTGGACAGACAGCTGGGACCAGCAGGCTCCGCTCAGACAGGAAGTCTCTGACTCTCACCCGTGCTAATCTGTGTTATCCACATTAGCAGCCTGCCCCCACCTCAGAGGGAGGAGGGGGAGAGAAAGGAAATGGAGTTCCTAAGAGTGATTTATGCAACCTGTTAGCAGCTCCGGTAAAAGGTTTTGGTGCCGGGAGGCTGAAGTTAATGACCACAGTTAGTTTTATATATTCACTATACAACAAACTCTTTCTTCTCGTGCTCCTCACCCCTTCTCAAAATAAAGCACGGAAACCGGAGGGTTAGCTACAGCCCAGCCAGAACATTGTTTATAACTCCCAGCTCTTGTGCTGTGGACAAAACAAATTATCAAGCAAAGACTCGGTTTTCTACTTCGGCAATAGTGTAACATGAATCTCCTTCCTCATCCTTAGCACCTTCTGTGAGGAGGTATAAATCATATCCTTTAGGATAGGACAGAATTTATTTTGAACTTGGCTGAAAAACTTTCAGGACTTATATAAGACAGCACATATAACACCCAGGGTAAATTTTCCTCTCACTTCAATTGCCAATATGAAATTATAGCTCATGCACTTATTTATGAAGTTCAATGTACAGAGAAATGGGACTTCAGATCTGAAAATCTTCCATTTCTATAGGACAGATGTCCATGGTACCTGTTGGCTTTCCCATAGTTTCTCTCTAGTACCTGCTGTGGACTTTTTTGGTCTCCAAATGCTTAAATTATCTTTCCTAACTGAGGCAGAACCATGTTTGGCTCTGTTCACAACAGACTGGTCTTTCCTCCTCACCAACAGGCTTTCTTCATAGACCCTAGAAGTGGAAACTGGGGAAAACAATCCTCTTTGGACAGAATTAACAGGTTGTTTTCTGGAAATAAAGATACAATTTCCACTGGTTGCCCCAACTACCACAGTGCCACCTTCCAAGTTTCTCATACTGAGGTACTTTGTTGGAATTACGATGGACGTTCTCTCCTTCTTGACTGGCATTTGTATCCACATGACATTATGGATCCAATCTAAAATCAGGAAAACTAACAAAGATTTCAGCCTGCCGCCTGCAGCTCCTCATCCCCACACTGCGCCTGACATGTGCCCCTGCCCTTGAGCCCAGCACCATGTCAGGGCCTATCCACTATAGCCCTGTCCCTTCTGTTTACTCAAATGACAATGACAGAACTAATTTCTTATATTCTTATGGCATGTCACATGTTCCAAGTGTAAGCCTAACTCATAAAACTCTTCCCCATGCTGTAGCTCACTTAATCCTTACAGCAACCCAGGGGCATCCATGTGGAGCGGGTTCACTGCATGTGACAGAGCACCTCAGGGAAAATGGTCTGAACACACACAAGTCCGCAGCAAGGTCATTCGGGGATGGTATGGTTGCTCCATGAGGTTATCAAGGGTTCAGGCTTCTTCCGTCTTTCCACTCTGCTGTCCTAAATCTGGTTTCTATCTTTGAGGTACCTCATGGTGTAAGACAGCTACTGGGGCTCCAACCAGGTTGGCTGTCTTCTAGACAACAGAAAGGAGGAAGGATGGACACCCTTGCCATGCTCCCTGCAACAAGGCTGATCCTCTAAGTATCCTTCTGGAAGTCCTCAACATTTCTTTTTATATCTCACCAGACAAAATTTAGTCACATGGCCACACCTGGCTAGAAGGGAAGCTGTGAAATGCATACTTTGATGGGCATAGTGCTGCCCCCCATGAATGGCATTCAGCTATAAATTTTTTTAAAAGAGAGAGAATGGATACGGAGCAGCAACCAGCATTACTTCCACAGAAGCATTAATTATAACTACTTTACAGATAAAGAAATTGACGCCCAAAGAGATTAGGTGTTGCTAAGATCACACAGCCAATAATTGCAAAATGGAACTAAGTCTACAGCATCTGACCCATGCCCAGATCCCATCTCCTCGTTCACAGAGGCCCCTTGCTACAGTGGAGCCTCTGGTGTGTTTCTGCCTGGATTCTTGTTCACGCACCCACCAGACCTTTCTTTTAGCCCTCACCTGTCCCTAGTTGGTCCACCAATGAGGTATTCATGCCAACCAGCCCCCAGGCTGCCTTCCTAGAGGATATCTGTCCTTATTCCCTGCCTCATACTTTGTATCCTGCCCTGCTCTCTGTCTCTTGTGACCCACGATGTCTCCTGGAATCCATTAGCAGGGAGGACCAAGCCAGAGATGGTCAGATCCCAGCAAGCTGCAGACCCTCAGAGTAGGATCACAACCCCAAAACTATTTCTATTGTGCCCAGGGAGTTCTATGAGCAGGATGCCACACTTTGGGACACCCATACTATTAGGGTCACACTCCCAGCAGGGCCTCCAGAATGTTAGGTCAGGCCTGCCGAGGGTGTGGGTGTCTGGTGTGAAATCCAGTGCCACATGAAAGATGCAAAGAATTGCAGAGAAGTTAGACTAGAAAATACAGCTTATTTACTGATTGAGTCCTTTAAACCCTTTCCTTTGATGGGGAAAGGTCGTTAAGGTGGTTGGGTGGTGGTCTTCTCCATGTCATCACGAAGGGGCAGGTAAGTAAGTGCGGGTAATGGTGTCAGGTGACAGACAGCAGACAGATGGGTGGGTTAGTCACATGATTACTGGCATGTTGGGGTCTGTCTGTGTCAAGTAGGTCACAAAAGGCTGATTAGGCTACCCTGGGTCTTATGGGTGAAGGTAAATACTTAAAGTAGAAAAGCTAGTTAGTATAAAACAAGCTGGGGGAGGCGTTGTAAAACAATTATCAACAGCTACCTCTGAGAAACTGTCCTTGGTTCTGTCCTTGGCTAGTGATTAGAAGGTAAGTTAAGTGAACTGCTAGAAAAAAATATGAAATTTAGGCAATGTTAAAATGGCTGCTTATTGGGTATATTAAATCCATGTTATGTCTTTTCACATACAAAGATGGCTGACATTACTAAAATTGTTCCCGATGGCAAACCTCTTGTGTGGCCACCATCTTGTCCCATTCTGACATTGAAATAACATGTCATGCACACTGCTCAGTTGTGTGCTGGACACGGGTGTTTATCTGTGGTCCCTGACTACAGCTACCAAGCAAGCACAGACAGTTTTACTTTCAAGGTTCTGTAACCTTGGTTCCTTCTTTGACATCTCCAATGCGAAGATTTCTGTATTTCAACAGTAATTCTCCACGGTGTGAAAATGAACCTAATGCTCTTTCCTGGGGCTGAACTGCCTGAGCTCCTCTCACCCACAAACTCATCCTTCTTCAAATGGGCCCCTGCTGCCCCCATCACCCTCAGGCTCAAGGCTGCAAGGTTTCCTCAGCCTACTCCAGCTGAGTACAGCAGAAACTCCTACAACCAAGAGTACAGCATGGACTATTGAGACCCTCATACAGGAAGGCTAAGGGGGTCAGGCAGAGGAAAGCCAGCTCCTCACTACAGGGAAGAAGTCTACCCCCAGCACAGACCCTGACTTCTTTCTGGGACCACAGAGGGGTGAGGAAAAAGTGACTCCATGTCAGCCCTTGTGCTCAGAAAACCACATCACAGCAAATTTCAAGGAGAAAAACCAGCTCTCTGCTCTGTGAACCCAGAAACACCTCTTTGAGGAAAGATCACAAGTTAACAGCCTAACAAATCACCTAAGAGAGCTGGAAAGAAAAGACCACCAAAACCCTAACTTCAGCAGAAGAATCCAGATCACCAAAGTAAAAAGCCCAAATAAAGAACATAGAAGACAAAAAATATCATAGAAAAAAAAAAATCAACGGAAAAAAAAGCTAGTTCTTTGAAAGGATAAACAAGATTGATGGACCCCCTAGCCAGATTGACCAAGAAAAAGCCCAAATAAACACAATCAGAAATGCAAAAGATCAAATCAAATGGACCCTGAAGAAATACAAAAAATTATCAGAGCTTACTATGCACACCTGTATGGAAACAAACTCGAAAACTTAAATGAAATGGAGGACTTTCTGACATCACACAACCACCCAAGGATGAAAAAAAAGAAACTGAGACATTAAATAGATGAATAACAACTCAGGAAGTCGACTACATCATAAGAAAACTACCCCCCTCCATACACACACACACAAAAGTCCTGGACCAAACAATTTTCCAGCAGAGTTCCATAAAACATACAAGTAGGAGCTGATACCAATTCTATTGAATGTATTCCAGGCCGGGTGTGGTGGCTCAAGCCTGTAATCCCAGCACTCTGGAAGTCTGAGGCGAGGGGATTGCCAGAGCCCACAGGTTTCAGAACAGCCTGGGCAACTTGGTGAGACCTCATCCCTACAATAAATCAAAAAATTAGCTGGGTGTGGTAGTGCACATCTGTAGTTCCAGCTACTTGGAAGGCTGAGGTGGAAGGATCGCCTGAGCCCAATAGGTCGACTCTGGGGTGGCTGTGAGCATGCCACTGTACTCTAGCCTAGGCAATGGAGTGAGATTCCAATGAAAGAAAAGAAGGAAGAAAAGAAGGAAGGAAGGAAGGAAGAAAATTCCAAGTAATTGAGAAAGACAGAACTCTCCCCAAATAATTTTATAAAGCTAACATCACACTGATACCCAAATTGGGTAGAGATCCAACAAAGAAAGCTACAGGCCAATCAATATCCCTGATGAACATAGATGCAAAAATACTCAACAAGATTCTAGCAAACTAGATCCAATAACACATCTCAAAACTCATCCACCATGACCAAGTATGCTTCATCCCTGGGATGCAGGGCTGGCTCAACATCTGCAAGACCATAAATGTAATTAAATACATCAACAGATGTAAAAATAGGAATCACATGATTATATTATTAGATGCTGAAAAAGTTCTCGATAAAATCCAGAGAGAGAGAACATACCTCAAAATAGTAAAAGCCATCTACTATAAACCCACAGCCAACATATTGCTAAGTGGACAAAAACTGGAAGCATTTCCCGTGAAAACCAGAACAAGACAAGGCTTTTTCTTTCACCCATCCTGTTCAACATAGTGTTGAAAGTCCTAGCTAGAGCAATCAGACAAGAGAAGGAAATCAGGGGTACCCAAATGGGAAAAGAGGAAGTCAAGTTATCTCTCTTTGCTGACGATATGATTCTATAGCTTGAAAATCCAAGAGAATCTGTCAAAAACCTTCTTGCACTAACAAAGGACCTTGGCAAAGTCTCAGGGTACAAAATCAATGTGCAAAATACAGTCGCATTCTTATATACCATCAGCACACAGGCAAAGAAGCAAATAAAAAGCACAATCCCATTCATTATATCTACAAAAAAAATGAAATACCTCGGCATCTCCCTAACCAGAGAAGTGAAAAACCTTTACGTTGAGAACAACAAAACACTGCTTAAAGAAATCCAAGAA
>CAUYQG010093122.1:0-14906 GCA_963574415.1 Tarsius wallacei
TTTTTTTAAAAATTTGTTTTGAGCTGGAGTCTCACTCTGTTGCCCAGACTGGAGTGCAGTGGCCACTCCCAGCCACCGCAGCCTCGACCTGCTGGGCTCCGGTGATCCTTCTGCCTCAGCCTTCCAAGTAGCTGGAACTACCAGCTACCACGCCTGGCTAATTTTTTGATTTATTGTAGAGATGAGGTCTCGCTTGCCCAGGCGGGTCTCGAACCCGCGGGCTCAGGCAATCCACTCACCTCAGCCTCCCAAGGTGCAGGATTACAGGCTGAGCCACCGAGCCCGGCTGCTTTTATTTTTTTTAACAAATGACTACCAGTAGTTTGGGGTGCAGATCCTCCTGGGTTCTATTGTCCTAACACATTTAAGCAAAAGTCCTTCATCTGACTGCTACTGGCTCCAGTTGGGCAATGTGCTCTTTCCATAACTAACCACGATGTCTAAGGGCATAAAATGAGCTGACTGTCCAGGACTGGGTCACATGAGGACCCTAGATCTAAGGGTAGGGTCAGTTCTAATCACATTACATGGATTGAGAAAATCAGGGGTATTGTCACCAAGAGAAGTGGGTATGTGACGGGTATGTGACATGGGGCAATAACACTGGCTGAGAACTTTGGAGCCTGATTGACATCTTGGTCCTGCTGGATTACTCCATTTTGCTCCTGAAGCTTGCTCTGACCCATCATGTCCTCGAGGACCCCCTTTACATTGTGTTATTTAGCTATCAGGTCATCATAGTATCTGGCTAACTCTGACTATATTTCTTAGAGTTTCTTGAGAATGAATGTGACTGGTCCAGTTCACATCTTTTTCATCAAGTCTAGTCCTTGGCCAGCCTACAAAATAGGCTGCTCTTTGGTCATGGCCCGTCCCTGATCCAGTAACCTCCGACTGGGGAGGGGTAATGCACAGTATAAAACATGAATGTCTTGGCAGATACACCATGAGTGAGCAGACAGCACAGATGTAAAGAAAGAGGAAGGGAAATAGAGCCACCATGATGGGAAGTAGAAGACAAAGACTGTGCAGCCCTATGAGAGAAGGAGGAAGGGGCCTTCTTATCTGGCTTTCTTATTTCCATCCTGGGAGGAAACACAATCCTGATGGAAGACATTCAAAGGCATGGTGACTCATGCCTGCAATCCCAGCACTCTGGGAGGACAAGGCAGGAGGATTGCTTGAGCCCAGGAGTTTAAGACCAGTCTGGGCAAAACAGCAAGACCACACATCTCTACAGAAAAACAAAAAAAATGAGCCAGGCATGGCGGCACATGCCTATAGTCCCAGCTACTTGGGAGGCTGAGGCGGAAGGATCACCTGAGCACAGGAGGTGGAGGTTGCAGTGAGCCATGATCATGCCACTGAACGCCAGCCTGGGCAACAAAGGAAGACCCTGACTCAAAAAAATTAAATAAGATAAAAATAAATAAAACGACTCTAAACACCTGATAATGGAAGGAAAAAAATTGTAATTGAAAAAGTTAAAAACAAAGTAATGCTTAATCCAGAGCCGAAACATTCATCACAAATTGTGGATAAAGGAGGGGGCCTCCATTTGAAACATTATCTTAAACAAATAAAACTATACCTTATCAAAATAACAAAACTGAGGTGACCATTTCAACCATGGATGAATTCTTATAAAGAACAGAAAATTGGGGATGGGACTGGCAGTTGAGGGGAACTGCTAGGGGAGGGAGGGGCATACCTCATCAACAAGGGTACCTGCGTGATCAATGTTTATATACCTAACCCTGAATTGTACCCCACATCTTTATCATAAAAATTTAAGAAAAAGAAATTTAAAAAGAACAGAAAATTAATTAAGTAGTAGATTTTTTTGGTATAATTGTTCTGACAAAATCCTTCACTTCAGGTTTGGCTTTCATAGCATGATAACAAAAAGGTCATTTAAAAAAAAATATTCAAGGGCTTTACCAATTTTTCCTGAGGCCTCTTGAATCTTTTGATATTCAAATATCTCTCTTTTGAAGTGCTCATTGAGGCATTTTCCTTGTCACTCTTTTTTGTTGTTCAACTGTTAACTCTTCTTGGGTTGGCATTCAAAATCTGGAATAACCAGTATGATACGAACATCAAATATCGATCAGAACAGTCATGATAACATGAACTTGCGGATGCCAGGTGAAAATCAGCACTGTCTCTTCTAAGGCTGCTAGATTCTTGTGGATCATCTGTAATGTGTCTGTTCTTTAAGTGTGTTTCAACATTGCTTTCATTAACTTCATGGCATCCTGCATCTTAGGCAAGATTTTCAATCAAACATTTGCAGTTGGATTATGCTGTCCCTGGACCAGGGTCAGACAGGCAGTGACAGACTGATTTTCTTTGACAGGACTCACTGGTTGTAAGAAACAGCAGTCCATGCAAGGACATATGATAGGCATTCAAAATTCAGAGATGGAGCCACAAGGAAATTGATGTGATGGAAAAGGCTTCATGTTAAATGATAAGCAGCAAGGATCATTAATCATTAAAATGTGTGTGCAAGTTAAAAGCACAATGAGATATCATCACACTCCAGTCAGAATAGCTATTATTAAAAAGAAAAAAGTAACAGATGTTGGAAAGGATTCAGGGAAAAGTGAACTCGTATACACTGGCGGTGAGAATGTAAATTAGTGCAACCACTATGAAAAACAGTACGGTGATTTCTCAAAGAACTAAAAATAGAACTGCCATTTGATCCAGCAATCCCACTACTGGGTTTGTACTCACGGGAAAAGAAATCCTCATATCAAAAAGATACCTTTACTCATACGTTTATTGCAGCACTCTTTACAATAGCAAAGTCATGAAATCAACATAAGTATCCACCAATGGACGACTGGATAAAGAAAATGTGGTATAGACACACTGTGGAATACTATTCAGGCCTCTTGAATCTTTTGATATTCAAATATCTCTCTTTATCATCCCATTAAAAAGAATGAAATCATGTCTTTTCGCAGCAACATGGATAGAACTGGAGGCCATTATCTTAGGGAAACAACTATTTGTCACAAAAAGACAAATACCACATGTTCTCTCATAGGTGGGAGCTAAATAATGTGTACACATGGAAGCAGAATGTGGCATAACAGACAGTGGGGACTCAGAGGGGTGGGAAATGGGAGGAAGTAGATGGTGGGAGGTTGCTTGGTGTGTACAGTGATAAAATGACTCTGAAATAGAACACCTACCCATGGGAGAAAAAGATTTAATTAAAAAAATTAAAAACAAATAAAGTAACTCTTAATCCGGAGCCAAAACGTTCATCACAAATTATGGGGTGGGACTGGCAGTACTGGGAATACGCTGGAGGGGGAGGGACAGACCTCATCAACAAGGGTACCTGCATAATGAACATTTGTAGGCTCAACCCTGAATCGTACCCCACATACTTAAAATGAAAAGAAAATCTAAAAAGAAAAAAAAATAGAACCAGAAGACAGTTTTTTCATGTGTCTATGTCTTTAAGGCTTTAATTATGAAAATTACTTTAGTTGGTTCATGTTCTCATTTGATTTTCTATTGTCTACATGAATTTAAGTGTGTTCAGATGTATACAATTTGAGTTGAATAGTAACTCAATGGTAACTCAGCATAGCACAACACAGCTTCTTAGTTACTGGGTATTGAAAGTTATTACTGTTTAGCCCTGGTCCAAGGTAATAAGGGAGATAGTGTATTTTAATTGGTATAGTAAAAAGACAGATAAATTACATTATTTCTATAGTCTCTAGTTTTGTTAGTAAATGTTTTATGTTTCAAGTTATTCACTTTGTACTAATACCTTGAGTTAACAATGTTTGACTTGTGTTCTGTGATACACACTGGGATCTGAAATCTGAATTTGGGGTATAGAACTGATTTACAGTTGCATTTTTTCTGTTTGTTATATGACCTTGTCGAAATTCACATTGCTTGGCTGTCCTCTCAGTGAATGAGATTTCTTGCATTTTCAGAATCCTAAAATACTTTCTGATGGTGGCCCAGATGGCCAGATGGTGGCTCGCTTTCTTCCTGACACATTCCCAACAGTAAAGGGTTCCCTTGCACTTGGGCAAACTGTAAGAGATGTGTGTGATAATTCTTAAAACTGACTCATGATGTTTTCATGTGAGTAGATTATCACACTGCAAGAGAAACAACTATTTTCAGCTGATGGCCTATTTTACTTTTTAAAAAATACTTAAAAAGTCAATGTATGCATGGTTTTCCAAGCTTTTAGAAGTATATTTCTCTGAAAAAGTAGCAACATTGAAATGAAAATTGACGTTTTATGTGCTGGTGAATTTTATTTTCTTTCAAGAATCCAGAGGCTCTTCATCTGATTCTCTCCACTACACTTTGAAGCCAATGGAATAATAATATCCTAAAATTATTATTTTAATAGATCACGAAATTAATGACAAAATCTAGATATACATGGTATTTTATCTGTACATTCTTATTTTCCAAGCGTTCCCCTGGCGAATTACACCTTAGTACATGCTCTTTGTACTTTCTTTGTATATTGTTAGCCTGAGTTTTTCAATTCCCCATCGATTTTTCTTTACTATACAATAATAGAAACATGAAGAGAGAACATGAAGAGTATTCAATGTGCCCTTTATGACAGGAGGAGAATATCATCTTTAGATGATAAACCTGTAGCCTTTAAAATTAATATCACCCCATATTTTCTCACTCATAAGCGGAACTTGAACAACTATACTACTATAAGAAAGGAATTGGCAGTAGTGGGAAACTGCTAGGGGAGGGAGGGGCATGCCTCATTAACAAGGGTACCCGCATAATCAAGGTTTGTATGCCTAACCCTGAGTTGTACCCCACATCTTTATAATAAGTTTTTAAAAAAGGAAAATAATAAGTCTTTGAAAAAAATTATTATCACTAGTACTTCCTATGTAACCTTAGGACCATTGTGTCTGGTATATGGAAGGTAGTTACTTTTAGCTAGTGTGGTGATCAGCAGGGATATGTTTTATCTCCAAACTAACTTGATTGTTTTTTCACAAAGTAATTTTTTTTTTTTTTGAGTTGGAGTCTCACTCTGTCACCCAGACTGGAGTGCAGTGGCCTCTCCTGGCCACCGCAGCCTCGATCTGCTGGACTCCGGTGATCCTTCTGCCTCAGCCTTCCAGGTAGCTGGAATTACAGGCACGCGCTACCACACCCGGCTGATTTTTTGATTTATTGTAGAGATGAGGTCTCACCAAGTTGCCCAGGCGGGTCTCGAACCCGCAGGCTCAGGCCATCCACTCACCTCAGTCTCCCAAGGTGCAGGATTACAGGCTGAGCCACCGAGCCCAGCTCACAAAGTAATTTTTAAACTACAAGTTTTTTTCATCATTTTCAAGAAATACTCAACAGTAAGTGTTCTGTTACACTCAGGCAGTTCAGTTTGAGATGTTACACTCATATAAAATTCATGTTCATATAAAATTCCTAACATGAGTGTAACATGAGATGGTGTGTATTGATTCTTAACTGGATGCACTGTGTTTTCATATGAGTGATTGTCATACTAGAGGAAAGACAACTGTTGTCACCTGATGCCATTTTCCTTTTTTTTTTTTTTTTAAAAAAAAGGTGATTGCTTCCCCAGCTTGCTTGATACAGAGATATATTCTTCTGGTGGAATAAAGGGTAATCCATGCAGAGGAAACATGCACTGAGACTTTAAGTTTCCTGTTGCTAAAATTTTGAATTATTTGCATATTTGTTGGTAGAGAACCAGGGAACCCCAGCAAACAAAATGAAATTATATTGAAATCTCTATGTTTTCTTGGATGAAATGTAAGATACTTGTTTGAAATACATTTCTCACAAAATACTGCTATGATCTATACAGAAATATATTATTGATTTTTAAAGGAAATCATACGATGTTTTAAAAATGTCTATTATATATCAGGGAGATGACATACAAAATTGTCTCAAATTTTATCTCTAAGAGATGTTAGTCAGCTTTTAACCAAAATGTCAGCGATGCTAATATTAAAAGTTTGCAAATGTTGTTGCTTGAATGAGTAGATTATAATATTTTAATGAACCTATGTAAAAGTGTTAAACCCTATATCCTCCACAGATATGAGACAGATTCTTCTGTTAAATCCATTTTACAAATGAGGAAGATAAAGCACAGAATATATATATATTCTTTTATTTAGAGATTTCTGACAATAATATGCATTCTTGACAGACACTAGGTATGTGACCGGTGGAAAAGGACTCATCTATTCTGTGCTTTATCTTCCTCATTTGTAAAATGGATTTAACAGAAGAATCTTTCTGTTATATATATACAAATTGAAAATGTGTACGTTTCACAACTCAAGATAATTCTGAGTTAAAAATTCCTGAAAAAAGCTAGGATCTTGACATTTAAAAGTCATGTCTATTCCAAAATAAACATGGGAAACTATTTTGGAGGCCATTGATGTCTATCTATATCAGCTGTCACACATGGTTACTTGTTTCATAAAGCTATTGTGCCCTGAGCCCATCCAACCTAGTTATTTTAGAAAACAAGAATCAATAAAAACCACTCTAAAAGTTATGGTAAGATTAAAATGTCAGTCCATGCTAAATATTTACATGAGAGTTTTGGGTTTTTTTAGTTGTAATGATGTTATATTTCCTGAAATAAGAATTCATATAAAACTCCTAAAAATAATGCCAGAGGAGTTAGAAAGACCAGGCAAAGGAATTTTTACTTCATTAAAAACAGATCAGCTCTTAGCAAAATGAAAGAAATCCAGTTAACAGAGACAGTAACTGGTATAAGGAGTGACATGACATTTCAGTGATTTTCCTTTCCTCCCTCCCTCCCTCCTTTCTTCCCTCCATCTCTCCTTCCCTCGCTCCCTCTCTCCCCCTCCCTCCTTTCCTTCTCTCCTTCCTTCCTCCCTCCCTTCTACCTTTCTCCTCCATCATTTCTTCCTTCCTCTCTCCTTCCCTCCATCCCACCTTCCTTCCTTCCTTGCCTCTTTCCTCCCTCCCTCTTTCTCTCCTTCCCATTCCCTTTCCTTTTCTCTTTCTTTCGTTCATTTAGTATGTAGTCATTGAGTGTCATTATGTTTCTAGGGCTGCAACTTCTCACCTATTTCAACCAATGTTTTGTGTAACTGGGAACAGCCTGCCCCAGAGAAACAGCACTGGTCAGATCATACATGCTACAGTCAGCCAGCCAGCCAGTCTTGGAATTAAATTCTAGTTCTCCCCTTGCTGTTGGGATTACTTTGGGCAAGTTACTTTACATCATTTCTAAGATGGGGTTAATAACACCTTCTTGCTGCATTATTGTGAACATTAATTAAATGAACCTGAGGACCACTGTGCCTGGTACATTGAAGGAAGTGAAATATTAATTTCTTCCTTTTTCCATACTCCCCTTTATACTAGCATTTTTTTCAAAGAATCATTCTCATTTATTATCTTAAGGTTCAAATTTTGTCCTTTCAAAGGAAAAAAACCTCATTTAGTTTTTCTACAAAGCCTTACAAAAACACGAGAATCTGCCAAGAAATTGTAATTATTAATCATCAGATAATTCATAGTAATGATGTGCTGTAGGACCCGTACGCTTTCCATAAATGCCAGGTGTTTTATCTAAACTCTTTGAGCCTAGAAATCATTAGGCTTGTGGTAACTCAATAGGTTCTTTCCTTCAAGATTTCTAGCAGTTTCTGCTTCCATTCAATTTAGAAATTATTCTTTTTTTAACAGTCAGCAGGAAATGAAATGACATATGGCAGTGAAAATATTTAAATTTAAGTAATATTTACTTCAAAGTTTTTAAAACTTTTGAAAGCTAGAGTTGGTGACAGTTGTCAGCCAAAAGGCATTTATTGAATATTAACTTGAACATGGTTTTGAGAACATAAAGTTTCTTGCCCTCAAAATCTTCCAAAGAGAAAGGAATAGGGCGATTTGGACTCTCACAAATTCCAGATATTTGCAGAGTATTTCAGACGACTGGGAGTCCTCTATAAATTCCTCAAGGGCGGGCTTTGTCCGCATTTTCCCTCACAGAACAGACAAAGCAACAACCAGGGGACAAGTGAATGAATGGCTGTAGCAAACTGCTCGAATAAATGTTTAGGTTATGTGAGATACTGGAGGTATCAGTGGGGACTAGATGAAAAACATAATTGATAATTTGCTTGCTACGTATCCAATTATTAGGAATTCAATTTTGCTCTCAAATTTGGTTCACAATATATACAGTGAATAAGGCACAGAATCTGTTTAAGTTCTGGTAACTGAAAAAAGTCCTAGACTGTTGATTAAAAGATTCCTACAACTCTCTCGTGGGGGTGGAACACACTTGTTTTCCACACTTATTTAAAAATTATTTCTTTGTGTGACTCTTTTCTTTCAAAAGGAAGAAAGCAAAACCACAGTTGCATTTTTTATTGGATGTGGGAGTTTTGGTTTAGACATTTTTTAAATTAAGTGATAAATTGATACGATGATACAGAGAAAACAGTGTCTTAAGCCTATTGGGGGAGGGAAAAAAAAAACAACCCAAGGCAAACAAACTGTTTTTGTGAACAGTTAAAATGTAACTATAGTTGAGATTTTGGTCCCATTTCAGATCAGTGTGGAATAAGTAATTTTTTTTTTTTTTTACTTTCTTGAAAAGCAGTTTTACTGAGATAAGATTAACACACCGTACAATTTACCCATTTAAAGTATATGATTCAATGGGTTTTTAGTTACATTCACATATATGTGCAACCATCACCAAAGTCAATTTGAGAATACTTTCATCACCTCAAAAAGAAATCTCATTGCCTTTAGCTATCATCACCCTATTTTTCTTTCCCCTCTATCCCACCATCCTGAAGAAACCTCTAATCTACTCTCTATCTCTACAGATATGCTGGTTATGGACATTTTCTATGAATGGAGCTGTACAATATGTGATCTTTTGTGACTGTCTCCTTTCAGTTTGCATGATGTAAAATAAGTAATATTATTATTTTAATTTAACCCTAAAGCTGTTTTTCATTACTTTTGAATTTTACCACACCCATCAAAAGCCATCCAGTGCTTAAACTTTCTTGCTAACCTTTTAAGGAGACTCATTTTTTTCTTTTAATAAGTTTTGCTTTACATTTCATACAGAAAACCAGTGGGTGGGTTTTCTGTTTCTTCCAACTTTAACGATATTCAAGATAATTGTAACTATTTTCTGAAGTATACTCTGAAGTATATACTTAACAATTGGTTTAATCATAAACCTGGCAAAAAAATTGTAGAGTAAGAACTGAAGGTGTGTGATCAAAAAATTATTGCACAATGGATTCAGTGGAAGTGTGCTCAGTTCCCACTGATACTAAATTAACAGGGGAATGGTAGAATAAATAAGTTATTTTTGCTGTCTGAAACAGTCAAGTTTCTTTAACCCAGAGAAGGGAACAATATTCAGTAGTCAATTACACATAGAGTTGAAAGCATAGAAATAATTGTTGCCACGTCCGGAACAACTTAATTCTACAGTTAAATGAGGAGTGAGGCAGACACAAGAGATTTCTGTATGAGGAGATTAACCTCACTCTGTTCTATGGTTAAAAGCACACACCAGCCTGCTGCAAAATCTTCTAGAAACAGATGCTGTTCATCATAGATGATCTCACAATGGAACCAAGTACAGCTCAGTGCAGCCCTATCACCATTGTGGGGACCCAAAGCAGAATAAATGTTCTCTAGATCAATAGCGTCAATTCTGTGAATGAAGAACAGTTTATAGTCCCTGGAAATTTTCGAGTGTCATAGACAAACATAAAAGTGTTCGCTAGTCCAAGAATACAGCAAATTATGTATCTCTATACAGAGGTGGCACACGATACAAGAAACATTCCATTCTCTTAATCCTTAGTAAACACACCTATGTGTTTCATAATAGATGTGACACATAGCATAGGAAAACATTCATTGTAGAATTATTTCAAAGTATCCATTTCTACCTCAAATTTTAGAATTCCTATTAAATCATAGGCAGTGAAATAAATAAATGCACATAGTACAAAGACTGATAAGCACAAGGACCAAGAGTTTAAAATTTTTTTTTAGTTTGATTGCTAATAATTAAGGATATAGTTTTAAGCTATGGCATCAATATCTAAGTAATCATGGCAGTTCTGGTAGTAACTAGATGGAGAAGGTTAAAGTTCAACGTGAATACCGCCTAACCTTTGTTCCCCATCCCTACCAAGCACTATAGTTTGAGAGTGTCAGATTTAGCAAGCAACTATACTTGGTGAATGTGAGTAAAACATGCATCTACTGGGGGTTCTTATGAATGAATTGCCACTGCTGACACGTGTCCAATTATCACAGTTTCCTAATGGATTTTTAGATCCACAGCATGCTGGTAAATGGAATTCTATACTTGAGCAACCCATAAGTCCCACTGCAGTGAGAAAAATATGCTGGGAAAATTTCAGTGGAAGAGTAGTAATCTGACCCAGGGCATTTCATATGTTTTGCAAACAACTAATCAGTCATATATTATCATGTAGTAAAGTGGGTCAACACTAATTATTACAGAATCTTTTTCACTCACTGGCCACCCTTCCATAGAGTCATTTAAAAAATACACGGAAAAGAATGGTATTTGGTTTCATCTGTTTCAATTGACTTCTCTGCCCAAAGCGTTTTTGCATGTTCAAGATCTTGTTAATTATACTTTTGAGCAGATAGGGTAACACATTTGTAAATCTTGTCCATATTTTTATAACAGCTCTTTATTTCTTCTCTGTCTTTACTAAAATATGCTTCAAATTTTACTTCAATGCATACAAACTGCCTAAACATTGTATGTGTGGGACTATATGCTGAACTTCTTTTACCATAAATTTGAAAGTTCATAAAATAATATTTGAATGTTGTGAGCGAGACGCTAGCACTGATCTGTTGTACAGTTATTATAAAGGAGGCCTTATGGCTCTATTTGAAATTCTTGATATTTTATGCCTCCACCAAAATGCTGTCCCTGGGCCAATATGATTTTGGGATTTTGTGGTGCCTAGAAAGCCAAATACCAGCAATATATAATTCTTAGAAGATTCCTAACACATGGGACACTATGTATACATCTACCAAAACTATCCAAATCACGTATTAAATGTAATGGTTGACAGCAGTTTATTGAAGAAATGAAGCCTTTTGCGAGGCTCTAAGAAATTTTTAAAAATGCATTCTGTAAACTGATATAAATATTTTTTATCTTAAAGTTATCTTAAATCTTAAAATCTAGTGGTACTGGGTTTCATTAAGCCAACCAATAACTGGGTTTGTTACCCAATGAGTCAAGTTGGTTAAATTTGTCCTGTATTTTCTAGAAGAGAAAAGAAATTTTTGGTCCAGTTCTTCAAATTTTTGAAGAGGTCAAAATCCAGGGCATTTGTTTAAACATATATCCCAGTATGCTGGATCATTGTGCTTTAAAAGATTCTGCACATGGATGTGGGCTAGTCTGATGCTTCCTGCTTCTTTGCATGGGTAGACTGATACCCCCCAGGCTGGCCCCCAGCACACCTGACCAGCTCTGAAACACATTCATTCATTCTCTTCATTCTAGAAACAATCTTCTAGGCACTAGGGTACAGGGATCAACAACATAGACAAGATTTTTCTCTCCAGCTTGTGTGGCGTTTACAAGATACTTGATAACCTAGACAGTGAACAGCATCCAAATAAATAATATAGTGATTACAGACTATGTTAAGTGCTATAAAGAAAAAGAACAGGTTGCAACACTGTAGGTGGGTAAGACTGTCAGAAGACATCTCTCTGTGAAGAATATATTTCAAATAAGAAGAAACCAGTTTTGAGAAAGGCAGGGATTAGAAAATGTCAGGCATCAAAACTGCTTGTTCAAAGAAAGGCCTGTGGCAAATTGCAAAGATGTGAAATCAACCTAAATGTCCATCAACTAATCAGTGGATGATGAAAGTATAGTATCTATGGAAAATTATTCAGCCATCAAAAGGAATGAAATAATGTCTTTTGAAGCAATTTGGATGGGATTGGAGAACATCGTCTAAGTGAACTAACACAGGAACAGAAAACCAAAGGTACCTGATCTCAAACCAGGCAAAGTGGGGACCAAAGGGAGACCCAAATTTTACATGTACAATGACCACTTGTATCCCTAATCCCAAATTGTACTCCACATCTTTAAAGTAAAATAAAATAAAAAGAAAACCAAACACCACAAGTTCTCGCTTACAAGTGGGAGCTAAGCTAAGGATCTGCACAGGGAATGATACATTGGACATTGGAGACTCAGAAGGGAGAGTGGGGAGGGATGGCAGAATGAAAAATCATATATCAGGTAAAAGGTGCACGGGTAGGGGTAGAGGGTACACGTAAAACCCAGGCTTCTTCACCACTATATACACTATGTATACATTTACCAAAGCTATACAGTACAACCATGTAAGCAAAAATTATTTGTATCCCCTAAAGCCATTAAAATGGAAAAAAGAAAGTAAAAAGTCTGTGACAAGAAAGAGCTTAGCACTTTTGAAGAAAAAATGGAAAAACTGGTGTGGTAAGTGTGGTTGAACAGGGAAGAAGGTGACATTTGAAGAGACGAGACAAGAAGCTGGGGACTGATCATGCACACGTTGGTGGCTATGGCAGGAAGGTTAGTTTTTATGTTCATGACATCCACAGGCACCTCAGGCTCATCATGTCCAACATTAAACGTGTGATCCTGTCTGTATCAGTCAGGTCAGCCAAGAGCAGGAAACACTCTAGGTCTTTCAAATAGAACTAATTTAATTGAGAGAATTACTTGCACAGGCGATAGAAGAACGGAGAAACAAAACAGAGTATGGTTTTGCAACCCAGAATTACAACAGCTCTACCACCCTAGGGGAGAAAGGACACTAGCTGGCCTTTTAGACTCCTGTGCCCTCTCACCCCATATTGCAATATAAAATTTAGAAACATAGATTTTCTTTTCTTTTCTTTTCTTTTACACATTGTACAACCAGGCATTATGCACTTCTTGATATGATTCAGTAAGTTACCACCTGATTAAATGCAATGTTCTTAGGCTCATATTTCAAAAAAACCCAGCTATTTTGAAACACAAATAATAAGAGTAATCTAAATACTGGATATTTGCTAAGATTAAGGAAATATTACTTTTTAAAAAATTTGATAGTGGTATTTTAGTTACATAAAACAGCATTTGCCTTTTAGAAATGCAAGTAGATATTAAAGTATTTATAGATGAAATGACACAATGTCTGGAAATGACTTTATAAAAACCCAGTGAGGGCAGATCAGAAAGTAGCAGTTTAGATAAAATAAGACTAACCATATGTTGATAATTGTCAAATACACATATTCAATCTACATTTAATCTATTTTTGTTTTATTTACATTTTTCTTACAAATAAAACATTAAAAATAAACAAATTTGATGATACTTCTAGAGACTTTGTGAGGAGAAAAGGCAAGAGATCCCAAAACTGAGCTTTGAGGACCATAACTTTTAGAGATGGGGAAAGGGGAAAACCAGGAAAAGAAAACTGAAAAAGAGGGTAAGGATAAAGAAAGAAAGTCAGGAGAAAAAAATCACGTGGCATGGCAGAACCAAGAAAAAATAGGAATAGTGGCAAAATATGTGGGTCATAGCTAAGAAATGGAGTTAAGAGGAGAGCAGAAACATTCTGCTTGTCTCAAGTGTGATTGAGGCTCAGATATGTCCTTGGCAAGAAGGTGTAAGGACTAGACAGAATTGAGTTTTAGGCTTAGGTCAGGGAGATGTTGCTCCTTGCACATGAATATGTGACCCTGCCAGGTTTACTAAAAAAAACTGAGCCGGGTGTGGTGGCTCATGCCTGTAATCCCAGCACTTTGGGTGATGGAGGCGATAAGATTGTCTGAGTCCAGGGGTTCGAGACCAGCCTGGGCAACTTGGTGAGATCTTGTCTCTACTATAAATAAATAAATAATTAGCTGGGCATGGTGGCACATGCCTGTAGTTCCCACTACTTGGAAAGCTGAAGTGGAAGGCTCGCCTGAGCCCAGCAGATGGAGGCTGCAGTGGCCGTGAGCAGGCCACTGCACTCCAGCCTGGGTCATAAGGTGAGATTCTGACTCAAAAAAAAAAAAAAAGAAAGAAAGAAAACTGAAGCACAGACACACAAGTCTGGTCAACAGTAACCTCACTTCCCTATTTACTGTCATCACTTGGATGATTATCTCCAGAACAGCTAGGAGTGGTGTCAATGCCTTCTAGCAGGATCTAGGCATTCCAGAGTTCTGAAGACATACTGCCACAAAATGGCACTCAATTCTATCTTCACTTTTAACACTGTCCATGCTCCAAGATAGTTTTTTTCATTTATGAAGGATATTTTTGAAGCCAGAATTTAAAAAGTCCCACAAAATCATTGAAGTGTTGCTAGAAAAATAATTTAGTCATGCTAGAAAAATAATTTAGTCATGGTGACTGAAAATTTATGAAAAATAAAGAGTATTTCCATAAGTGATTTTTTTTTTGAGTTGCAGTCTCATTCTGTCACCCAGGCTGGAGTGCAGTGGCAGGCTTAAGGCCACCACAGCGTCGACCTGCTGGGCTCTCGCGATCCTTTTGCCTCAGCCTTCCAAGTAGCCAGAACTCTAGGCACATGCTACCATGCCTTGCAAATTTGCCCGGGCTGGTCTCAAACCCACGGGCTCAGGCAATCCACTCGCCTAGGCCTCCCAAAGTGCTGGGATTACAGGCTGAACCACCGAGCCTGGTCCATAGGTGATTTTTTAAAAATCTGCACAATTTTTGGAAAATAAATGAGATTGGTTTTAGGTATACTCTTATTCAGTTTCTTAACTTAAAAATGTGTGTGTGTGTGTGTGTGTGTGTG
>CAUYQG010093123.1:0-29046 GCA_963574415.1 Tarsius wallacei
CAAAAAGAACAAAGCCAGAGGCATTACACTGCCATACTCCAAACTTTAATACAAGGCTACAGTAACCCAAACAGCATGGTACTGGTACAAAAATAGACACATAGACCAATGAAACATTGGTCTATGAATGGTCTTCATTCACAGACCAATGAATAGAGAACCCAGAAATAAAACCACTGACCTTAAACCAACTCATCTTTTATAGACAAAAACAAACATCGGGGAAAGGAAACTCTATTTAGCAAACGGTGCTGGGAAAACTGGCCAGCCACATGCAGAAGAATAAAACTGGGTCCATACATATCACCATTTACAAAAATTAACTCAAAATAGATCAAGGACTTAAATCTTGGAAAGATGGAAAGCTCAATCTATAAGAATCTTAGAGGAAAACCTAAGGGACATCTCCTGGACATAGGCCTAGGAAATGAATTTATAGCCAAGGCCCTAAAAGCAAATGCAGCAAAAACTAAAATTGACAGATGGGACTTTATCAAGCTAAAAAGTTTTTGCACAGCAAAATAAGCCATCAAGAGAGTAAAGAGACAACACACAGAATGGGAAAAAAATATTTTGCAAGCTCTGCATCAACAAAAGTCTAACATCCAGGATCCACAAGGAACTCAAATGAATTTACAAGAAAAACAAAAATGGAACCCCATTAAAAAGTGGACAAAAAGCTTGAAGAGACACTTCTAAGATAAAGACATACAAGCAGTCAACAAAACATATGAAAAAATGCTCAGCATCGCTAATAATTAGATTAATACAAATAAAAACTACAATAAGATGCTATCTCACACCAGTTAGGATTATCATTAAAAAGTAGGAGGGAAAAAAGGTATTGGAGAGGCTGCAAAGAAAAGGGAATGCTTGTACACTATTGTTAGGAATGTAAGCTAGTTCAGCTTTTGTGGAAAGCTGTTTGGAGATTTCTCAAATAACTAAAAATAGAGCTACCATTCAACCCAGCAATCTCACTCCTGGAAATACACCCAAAGGAACACAATCACTCTATCAAAAAGACACCTGCACATATATGTTTACTGCAGCACTATTCAGAATAGCAAAAACATGGAACCAACCCAGATGCTCATCAAAGTTGGACTGGATAAAGAATATGTGGTACATATGCATGATGGAATACTACACAGCCATAAAGAACAAAATCATGTCCTTTGCAACAACATAAATGCAGCTGAAGACCATTATTTTAAGTGAATCATCACAGAAACAAAAAACTGACAACTGCATGTTCTCACTCATAAGTGGGCACTAAACACTGGGCGCACATGAGCACGAGGGTGGGAACAACAGATGCTGGGAACTGCAAAAGGAGGGAGGAGGGGGGATAGGGATACAAAACCAACCACTTGGCACTAAGCACACTACGAAAAGGGAGGACTCACCAGAAACCCAAATCTTGTCTTCACACAATATGTAGCCAATCCTCACATTTATCCCACAATTCTAAAATACGTACATATGTACGTATGTATATACTCCTTCAATGTGTTTGACAATTGTAGTATTACTAAGATAGCTATTCTAAAAGTTCTAAACATGCAAATAAATGTCATACCCCTTGTTTGTCATATTCAAAGTTTAATTACTAGCCAAATATAGCATAATTCATCTTAGCAATGTCTAAATTCTTTTCATAGATACTCCTCAGAAAAAAACGAAAGCCACCATCTTCTTTGGTATTCTATGTATGCCAAATACCCTAAGATCAGCACGTTAAAATTAATTCAAGATTTCAGATTTTTCTGGATGAATAGTTAGAAGCAGCTATTGCAATATTAAAATTGTATATGTGGTTCTAAATATCAAACAGCTGGTTTATGCTTGATTTCTTTTGAATTCTCTCATCTCGATATAGTCTCAATCCTCATATGACTTTGCAAACTCATCCTAGCTATTATTTCAAGTCAGATGATAACTATTAAAGAAATTAATTCTATTTTAAATAAATGAACTAGCAAATATTGATTACATTTTTAGGGAGATTTGTGATCGTATTTGTAACCAAAGTGATTTCTATCAGTTGATTAATTGGTAGTTTGTTGTAGTGGTTAAATCACAGCTTTGTGTCTGGATTCTGCTATTTGTGAATAAGCCATGTACCTCTAAGCCTTAATTTATACATCTTCAAATTAGGAATGATACTAGGCATAAATTATTTAATGCATGGAAAATATATCACATGGAACATTGACTATAGTAAGTGTTTAAAAGGAAATTGCTATTATAATTATTTGCTCTACGTATTACTAAACAATTATCAGTACAAATTTCCAATTTTATTTGTGTTCTCAGTCTGAGGCTTATATTAATATTTGGACAATGAAGAGGTGCCAAAGCATCCTTGAAATTTATATTCAATAAAACTTTGGTACCATTACAGCAACAGAGAACTAAAGAGCTATAAAACTATAACGTATGAATTCTATCTTGACATCTCCTGAGGATTTGTTAGAGGATACGGCACTTAGCTTCAATCTCATTTATCTGACACTTTTATAGAATAAGATTCCATGGTAGAGTTGGCTAAATGTTCTAGTTATCGAAGAAGTGCCATTCTACCACGTCACTGAAAGGTCTCTTACCAAGTTCAGCAAGAACTCGAAAAAAGAATCCTTTTCTCATCCCTTCTTCAATTCTTGGTGGCATTTCTGATAGCTGACCATTCCCTTCTTTCTGAAACGCCTACTCTTATTGACCTTCCTGACCTAACACTTTCTGGGCTTTACTTCTAAATCTTCTCAGACTTTTTTTTCTATCTGATTTCTTAATATTGGGATCTGTGAACCCTCTTCTTGTATCTCTTTATAATATCTCCCTAGATGATGTCACCATTGCCCTGGCTTTAAATATGTAAGGTGATGAATCTAAAATTTTCATCTCCCACCCAGTCCTCTTTTCTGGACTTTATGCTGTGTATCCAGCTGCCTTTTCAATACTCCTTCTTAAGTGTCGCACAGATATCTATAACTTAATACATCCAAATTAAACTCTTGATTCTCAACCACAATTTGTTTCTCTCATGCTCTTCCCAGTCTCAATAATTTCTACCCCTCAAAATCCTCAAACTAGCAACCCAAGATCACATTGTTTCTTTTATCTTCCTTATCGCCATCTCCCATATGCAAACCATCAGCAAGTCATGTCAGAGTTACCCCAAACACACTTCAAATCCAGTCATTTCTTTTATTCATCTGCCACTATCCTAGGTAAGATCACACTGGTCTAGACCCCTCAATAGCTTCCTAATTGTTTTTTCCCATCTGTTATCAAATCCTGACCAAATTCATTCTCTGTGCAGCACTAAAGAGCTTTTCTTAAAATGGAAGTTAGATCTGGCAACTTCCTTGCTTTGAGCCCTTTAATGGTTTCTCATTGTACTTTGAATGAAATCTAAACGTCTTTCTGTGGTCTAGAAGTCCCAAATAACCTGGCCCTGTCCAGGCTCATCAGTGCCAGTCTTTTTGACAAAGTCTAATTTCTCAAATCCCTAGGCTGTTTACAATCTCAGGGTCTTTGTGCTATTTCCTCATCCTGGAACATTCAGAATACTGTTCATCCTTTATCTTCCAACTAAATGTTGCTACAGGGAAGAACACTTACCTGATCAAGAAGTGCTCTTGCCACATTATTCTCTAGCTTAGATATCATTTTTTTCCATGTATATATGTTGACTGCTCCCACTCAACTCTACGCCCCATGAGGTTAGGAGCTGTCTGTCTTGTCAATTACTCACCTTGGGTGCCAGCATAGTATTCAGAAGAGCAGGCACTCAATAAATATTTCTTGAATGTTTAAAAAGTAAGAGATTTCCAATGTATAAATCTTAAGATACAATGAAATATATTTATTTTTGAATCTGCAGTGATAATACTTTAATCTTTCTTTTGTAATTCTTAAGGCATTCTTTTGTAATTCTTAAGATCTTATAATATTGCAAAGGTCATTATCATGAACATTATTTCTCTTCATACATTACTAAAATGTGCTTACTATTTGACGGTTCTGGTATTCAGATTCTGATTAAATGGAAATGTTCTCCACTTGGGTAGGAATATTTGAAACACTTTCTAGCAAGGTCTCAAAATCAGTCTCTGTATGTTTTTGTTTTTTTAGAGACAGGAGACAGTCGCCCAGATGGAGTGCAGTGGTGTGGTCACAGTTCACCGCTCCTGTGCCCAAGTGATCCTCCCACCTCAGTCTACCAAGTAGCTAGAACTACAGGCACATATCACCACATGTGGCTAATTTTTTTATTTTTATAGAGATATGGTTTTGCTATATCTCCCAGGTTGGTCTTGAACTCCTGAGTTTAAGCAATTCTCCCATTGTGGCCTCCAAAAGTGCTGGTATTACAGGCTTGAGCCACCACATCTGGCCCTGGTTAAGTTTTAATTTTCTATAGAGACAAGGTCTCACTTGATTGCCCAGGCTGGTTTTAAACTCCTGACCTCCAGTGATTTTCCTGCCTCAAGTCGCTCAAAGTGCTGGTATTATAGGATGAGTCACCATTCTCAGCCCTTTGTATGTTAAAACAAAACAAAACAAAACAAAAAATACCTTTTCCAAATCTTAAGACTTGTTGGAAGCAATTGCAGTGTTGGCCTCCACAAAATGGACAAGTGAGAAACTTCCCTTGAGGTCCTTCTGAACCCTCCTTTTCCTGCACAGAAATGTCTTACTTTCCCTGACACCTGTTGGTCTCAGCTACTTCTCATTACCCTGATGCACCCTGAAGGCCTACTTGGATTTCTCAGTTCTTAGCTGTGTCCACACCTCCTTCTCATCTAAACTTGCCAGGTTTCTATCCTGTCTTCTCAGGTGCCAGCTAGTGGGTTATCAAGACCATTTTATTATGTTAGAATGAGGCTAATGAGCATAAGAAAATAATAAGCCATGTGAGATTCATGTTAGGCCGATGATAAGTAGAATACCATTGCTTGTCTTCATATATAAAAGGTTTGAAATCCAGAGAGTAGGATATCTTATTAAAATAAGAAAAATGTATTCTCAAATCACAGTATCTTAAACCAAAGTTTAAGCCCTGCTCACACTTATTTTCAGTGTACATCAGAAGGGATCTCTGTTCATTGTATTAATTCGAAAACTTAGGTGGTAAAGACATAATCTCTCCATGTGCTCCCATGGTGAAAGCAACTGTTAGGAAGAGAAGACAAGAATGTATGCAATGGCTTTTTAAAATTCCTCCAAGGTGAACCTATTACTTCCACTCTAATTTATGCTTATTACATACTACAACACTCTAAGATGAGTTTACCAACTTAACATAAATAATATACAAAAACTTTTCTCTTTTAACAGCTCCATTCCCACATCTTTAGTTGTGAATGTTATAAAAGTATACCTCTTCTACATTTTATGCTCAAAAGTTTAAAATATAAATCTTTAAATTTTTTAAATTGTGTAAACACCAACATCTGAAGTTATAAATCAAAGTTACAGTGATATAAACCTTAAGATTAATAATTGTTTTTCTAAACTTTATTGATCTCTTAAATCATATAGAAATAAAAAGTGGAAATACAACCATAAAAAAAAAGACCATTTTATAAGTGAATCCAAGTCAATGGTATCACAATGTAATGTTACTCTTCTCAAGTAAACGTTAAGCTTTCACACAGATTTTTAACTTTTCCTAGTGGAGTGACTAATGTAGAACCTTAGGATAATATATGTGGATGCCGAGGTTTTTTAAGGCCTTCAAATCACTTTTTTCCAAACTTGTACAAATATGGCTTACAACACATTTTAAGAAGGATATGGAGACTATGGATGCTATGGTTAGAATGTGTCCCTGGGATTTCATGTGCTGGAAACATATTCCACAATGTAACAGCATTAAGTGGTGGGGCCTTTGAAAGGTGATTGGGGTAGTTATCACAAGAGTGGGTCTACTATAAAAGCCAGCTTGGCTCTCAGTGTGCCCTTGTCCTGCAATGCCTTCCACCATGTTCTGACACAGCACAAAGGCACTCACTAGAGACAGTTGCCCGATCTTGGATTGTCCTGCCTCCAAAACCATGAACCAAAATATACCAGTCTTGGATATTCCATTACAGCAACAGAAAATGAACCAAGACAACTGGTCACAAATGGTCTCATTTTCTGAAGTAGAATTTATTTTATTTTTTTATTTTGGGTCAGAGTCTCACTTTGTCACCCATGCTAGAATGCAGTGGCACAATCACAGCTCACAGCTTTCTACAGCCCCAAACTCTGGGGCTCAAGCAGTTCTCCTGCCTCAATATCTTGAGTATCTGGGATTCCAGGCACCACCACACCTGGATAAATTTTATTTTTGGTAGAGATGAGGTTTCATTATGTTGCCCAGATCTTGAATTCCTGGACTTAAGTGATTTTCCTACCTTGGATTTTCAAAATTCTGGGATTACAGGTGTGAGCTACTGAACCTGGCCCTAAAGTAGAATTTCTTTTATATATGGTATTCTATTTTAAAACTCATAATGATTTGAGAGGCAGGAATGGTTGCCTCTAACAGCAGGGTGCAGGGCAAGAGGTGTCCACATACGGTAAGTTTAAAATTTTGAAAGTTAAAAATAAAAGTAATAATACTAATAACAAATATATGTTTTCTTCTTTTATTGAAGTATTTACCTTCATAAGACCTAAAAGTCCAGGTCAAGTTTAGAATTCCAGAGAGTAGGCTGCTTGGGATAAGCTGGCCTCAATCAAAATTCATCCATCATTTGATTGGATTCCTGGTTCTATCTGCTGCCTGCAGGGCCTCACCTACACACATGTAAACATGCCAATAGGCCTAATCTCCATCCACAGCACTTGCAAACAGCTACCCTTGACCACTCATTGGGTCATGTCAGTAGTCCATGCCAGTGGCTTTGTCTTCCTCTGGGAAGACGGACCCAAGGAAGAGGTCTGTCAGGCTCTGCAGGAGGCTAAAGGGTCATTTGTCAGTTAATTTCAGGACCTTGGGTAACCAAAGCCTGGTGTAGAAGCTCAGGTTTGGATGAGCAGGTCACCTTAGCTCTGTAGACTCCTGGTCCAGAGAGCAGGTGAATATCCAGAGCAAGACCATATCGGGGTCTTAAAAAATATAGAGCCCAGAGCAGAAACCCCTTTCCTAGGCCTAATGGTAGCACTTAAGACAAGTATCAGGTCCCCACTCTACAGTTAAGAAACTCCAAAGTTCTAAAGAAATACCAGAGCCTAGGATTCAAATACAAGTCTGCCTGACCAAAAAACGTTTGCTGTTATACCATGATGTTTACTATCAGGATGTGGGACAGACACATTCCTACACACTTCCTACACACTTTTTCTTAATTTTTCAGATATTTTCTGTCAAGGTCCTTGCCAGACCCCAGCGAGTTCCCCAGAGCTATAAAGTGCCAAAGTCGTACAGTGTACCCAGCACTGGTGGTCTTGTGCAGACAACACTGATGGGACCTATAAACCCTTCAAAATCATCCAGACATCTCTGCCTGGAACTGATTTCTTACATCCATGACAACAAAGAGATCATGGATGTCTGATGACCTAGCCCTGACTTCAACCCTAACCCATTATTCTCACTTTCCTTTGCCATGTGGAAAAATTTTGCGTGCTGACTGGGTAAAGGAATAAAAAAGAAGTCATTGTCCCTTCGACTTCCTTAATTCAGCTCTTGAAATCTATAAGGCAATTATCAAAACTAAGACTATGTGAATTAAGACACAGATTTTTTAAAGATGTCTTATCAATCTATATTTGTGTGTAGAAAGCACAAAAAGGGCAGAAACCATGATTAGGAAATCTTAATCACTAATCATTAATATTAATTGTAAACATTGAAAACCTCATCCTATCAATAGATATTCTGTTGGTATCTGTTGATGAGATGAGGTTTTCACTATGTGCCAGTCACTGGGGACATCATTGACAATTAAATTAATCATAAACATTGGGAAACTACATTCTATCAATAGATATCCTATTGGTACCTATTGATAACATAAGCTTTTCACTATGTGTCAGTCATAGGGAACACAGCAGTGAGCCAAACAAGAAGTCCCTGCTGTCACCATGGCCAGAAAGATCACAAATAAGCAAACACTATATTATCTTTGAGAAGTAGACACTAGGACGTAAAGAACAGCAAAATAAGCAGATAGAACGAAGGCATGGTGGGCTTACAGGATGAAATGACTGGGACTTCTCAGCTCATACTTGAGTAATCAAGTCAAGTCTGCCTAGGAATCATGAATAATTTCACTGTTATGCCACCTAACATTTGATCATGACTTTTCTCCATCCTTGAAATTTGGTGTTAGGTAAAGGGTCAGAATGACAGAGCCAACACCAAAATAGAAAATAATATGAAAAGGCTAAGTGAAAGAAGAGGGAAGAAATACCTATTTGCTTTACACAGGTTGCTAAATGAGGACAACATTTCAACTTTCAAAAACTCAGGCTTAATTTGCGATATGATTGAAATAACCCATGTTTTCAGAGCATTTACTATAAAGAAAAATGCTGTGTGCCAATATGGGGGTCGATTTTAAAATCTAACCTTCCTTAACCACCTTCCAGAATGCCTATACATTCATAACTCCGCCGGGAAAATCTGGTCCTATGTTAAGAAGTGACACATTGTGTAAATAAGCAAAAGCAACAGGTGCTGCACATCTGTTCCTTCACCCATCTTTAGGCTCTATCTTTAGTGAAGCTCTAGCAGCGTCTGCAAACAATAAGGGAAACCCAGCTGAAAAGCTGTACCTACAGAGTTAAAAGTACATGCCACAAATCAAGCAACTATCCCCAGGAGTTGAGGAGAGGCCTGGCTCCAGCATTATTTCACCGTTATATTGATGGCTGAAGTGTGACATGGAGGCAAGTGTGGGGAGGTCTTTTGCAGCTTCGGCAAAGTCTTTGCTTTCATTATTTCTACAGAAACCTCTTGATCTCCATGTTTTAATTCAGTCAACATCATTAACTCAGAAGCCCAAGTTGGACGTTTCAAAGTCATCCTTCGTTTCTTCACCGCTCCCCTATCATCCCCCTATCAAAGTCCATCTACCTACTTGTAAATTGACTCTCTCACCCTCACTGAAGATTTTTCAGCTCACGTCTTCACCATTTCTAATCTGGAAAATTGCAATGGACTCCTAACTAGACTCCAGTCTTGCTCCCTTTATTTCTGCCTCCGACTGCTCAAGAATTCTATTTCTGAAACAAAGACCAGATCTCTTTAGTGCTCATCCCACAGTGAGGCACTTGAAGCTCTTTTACAGCGGGGCCTCGACTCACCTGCCCGGCCTCACATCTAGCTATTGCCTTCCAACAGATTCCCCTCCTCAAACTATTCCGTTCCCAAAAGGTGCCAGGCTTCTGCACAGACTTTTTCGCGGCTAGGATGTCCTTCCAATTCTCTCCCACCTGGAGAACATGAACTCTGCCTTCAACACACAGTTCATGTGCCACGTCCGCTGTGAAGTCCGGGAGAACCATTCCAGGCAAGTTTACCACACACTGCCTTGCGATCCGACAGAATTCAGCACCACTTCTGCTTTGGCACGGTCTATGTCGCACTGCTACAACGCCTTTGCATTCTGTCTCCTCTCGGACATCTCGGAGAAGAAAGCCTGCATTTTATTCATCTGTGATTTCTTTAAACTTGACATGTAGTAGGTATCCATGTGATTGATTCACAGGATGATAGAGTGTAAGGCAATACATTTGGACTAAATTTTTGCTAGTACTGACTGCCTTTGAATGGACTAAAATTAAATGAAAGGTTGGGAACTATTAAGAACCAGATCCAGATGTGGACTTAACAGCTGTAGAGGATAAGCAGGAAGTAAAGAATTATAGAGAAATATAGAAAAAAATTACTAAAAGAAGGCTTAGTGGAAATAATTTCAGTTTCTAAGTGAGACAAAATACTTCCATGGAAGTTGCTCTCTGTAGCCACAAAAGTCATATTCCCTGGTTCCTAGGGATTGTAACTACTCTGAAGCCGACCAACTCTATCACTTGTCTGCAATGTTGTTATTTCTCCATCATTTCGAATCAAGAGCCTTTCCAGAGGGTTTCAAGACTCAGGCTGGCTTAACTGATCTCTCTGTTTCAGCAGCCTGTCTGTGCTGTTGACTCACTTCTCTAAACTGCACCTGTCTCCAGCAGTTTTTCTAGTAACTGTCCTCAATTTCAGACATCACGGCAAACCTACATTTGTTTCTGATTACAATTGCTTAGCTCTGTTTTCCACAGATATATCTGTATCAATAATCAATGTCACCTAGATTTTTAAATGACTCTGTGGTGCATGTATTTTTTTTTCAAATTCATCCACTTTTTCTAACTTTTTCATTTGAAAGGCTCTACCAGTTTTCTGATCTGATAATCTTTTTTTTTTTTCTGCCTCCTCCTCCCCCCCGATCTGATAATCTTATAGCCTCACAATTGTCTTTGATTTGTCTCCAAGAGAGGGGATCAGAAACCCTTTGTGCCTCATAGTATGTGTAGGGAGAAGGCAGGCCCAATTGTCCATCCTGCACTCATCAACTTTCCGTTCAATTAACTGGCAACCTCCTCACCTGATGATCTTACTACTGGTCTATCAAACAGCACTGAAAGAGCTCACTGCCTCTCAGCCTCTCCTTACCAGTCTCTCCTTGGCAGGTGCTACCTGCTCTCCTATCTCAGATTTCACCCCACCTTGGAGTCTGACCTGGAGTCAGACATAAGACTGCTTGCTCCCACCCCTAAGCCTGCACACATGGCATTCCTGCTAGCTGGAATGCTCTCCCAGCTGGGACTCTTCTACCAAACCTAGTTATTCTCTGCCTATTTGAGATACACATCCTTAGGGTGGCCTGCCTAGGAAAAACCCACTCCGGGCCCACTCATTCTTCCCCTCCCCAGCATCTTTTCAGGGTATATATAAGCATCTCTCTAGCCCTGTTTACTTTTTATTCTTTCATGAATGTGCATGTGTGATGTAACTTGGTCACACCACCGTGATTCCTAACGGCATATTCTCTTTTGCTTCTAGAACCATCCATTCTGTGTACCTGTGGGACAGTTCTGCCTGCTGGAGAAAATGAACTGAAATTGCAGCAGGAGAGATTAAACTGGAGGACCAGAAAGTAGATGGAAATTTTCCATTTCTGGAAAATGCCATCAGCTCCCATCTGTTTTGGATGGTTTCCTCGGATGGGAATGATTCAGACACAGAGATGCTGCCCCACCGGTGATACTAACCCCACACGGCTTTCTTCCACCTTTTGTTCTTTCTGGGGCCTGCCCGTTCCTGCTTCTGGTCACTCTCCTGCCACTTGCTGTGGCAGCTCCTCCCTTCCCAGAATGCTCACGTGGGTCCTCGACCACTGTGAGTGCTCAGGCTGGACCTAGGAGTCTCTCTGGTAGAGAGACTTCTGACCTGTGCCTCCAGAGAAGGGCTGGGGAATTTAGGGGTCCTGATGGTGAGAACAGATACACATGACCTTCCTAAGGAGGGGTGAAGGCACTTGGGGTAGGATATCTCATCAGGGTGAGAAAGAGGAGGGTGACCGCAGGTGAGGACCATTCATTCTCTCCCTAGGAGACAGGCCATGGAGAATGTAACTGGCACTCACTCAAAGGAGATGCTGAGACTCCACATATGAGGGTTAGAGTTTCTTTCTTTTTTTCCTTTAATCTGTTAGAGAATTACAGTAACGCTTGACTGGGAATGAAGGAGAAGTGTGGCTGTGCTCTTTTCTTGGGGGTGGAAGAGTGAAGCAATTTACCTCACCCCTGTGCTCTGGGACAGAAGAAGAGGTGTGACTGTGCTCTTTTCTGGGACTGTGGGGTGGAGAAATGGAGCTCATCACCTCACCCCTGCACTCTGAGATAGAGGAAGAGGCATAGCTGTGCTCTTTTCTGGGGGATGGAGTGCTTTACCTCACCCCTGTACTCTGGAGAGGAAGAATAGGCATGGTTGTGCTATTTCTGGAAGGCAGATGGATGGAATGCTTTATCTCACCTCTGCACTCTGAGCAGAAGGAAAGGCATAACTATGCTCTTTCTGGGGGTTGGAGGGGTGGAGCATTTTGCCTCATCCCTGCACTATGGGACCGAAGAAGAGGCTTAACTGTGCTCTTTTCTGGGAGTGTGGGCAGAGGAGTGGAGCACGTTACCTCACCCCTGCACTCTGAAGGATAGGTTGGCTGTGCTTTTTCTGTAAGTGGAAGGGTGGAGTGCCCTACCTCACCAGTGCATTCTGGGCAGAAAGAGAGGCCTGAACTGTGCTCTTTTCTAGGGGTGGGAGGGGTGGAGTACTTTACCTCACCCCTGCACTCTAGGCAGAGGAAGAATTGTGGCTGTGCTCTTGAGGGTGAAGGAGTGGAGCACTTTACCTCACCCCTGCATTCTGGGGTAGGGGGAGAATTGTGGCTGTGTTCTTTTCTGGGGGATGGAGGAGTGGAGTGCTTTACCTCACCCCTATGCTCTGGGGTAGAAAGAGAGGCCTGACTGTGCTCTTTCTGGACAGTGGAGTGCTTTACTTCACCCCTGCACTCTGGGGCAGAAGGAGAGGCGTGGCTGCTCTTTCTGGGTGGTGGAGGGATGTAGCAATTTACTTCACCCCTGGTCTCTGGGACAGAAGGGAAGGCATGACTGTGCTCTTTCCCAGGACTGGAGGGCACGGGAGCACTTTACCTCACCCCTGTGCTCTGGGCAGAAGGAGAGGCCTGACTGTGCTCTTACCTGGGGGCGGAGGGCTGGAGTGCCCTACCTCACCTCTGCATTCTAGGACAGAAGGAAAGGCATGGCTGTGCTGTTTCTGGAGGGTGGAGGGGTGGAGTGCTTTACTTCACCCCTGTGCTCTACAACAGAGGGAGAGGCCTGACTGTGCTTTTTTCTGGGGGAGGGAAGGTTAGAGGAGTGAGGCATTTTACCTCGCCCCTGCGCTCTGAGACAGAAGGAGGGGCTGGCTGTGCTCTTTCGGGGTGTGGAGGGGTGGAGTGCTTTACCTCACCCCTGCACACCGGTACAGAAGGATAGGCATGACCGTGTTCTTTTCTGGGAGCAGGGGGTTGTGGGAGCGGAGGACTTTATCTCATCCCTGCTCTGGGACAGGAGAGGCCTGACTGTGCACTTTTCTTTGGGTGGGCGGTAGAGGGGTAGCACGCTTTACCTCACCCCTGCTCTCTAGAGGAGGAGAAGTCGGCTGTTCTCTTTCTGGGGGGAATGGAGTGGAGTGGAGCGTGAGGGTGCGCTCTGGACAGGCGTACAGGCATCTCCAGGACGCCCTCAGCCTTCTCCAGCCCAAGGGACTGCACTGTCTGGGATAGGATGGAGGAGACGCTCCCACCTAACCCCCCCTCCCACGCCCATTCCCCATCCCCCTTCTCCAGTCTGGCGTGGTCCCAGAGCGCCCCAGCTGTGGGTTGTTTTACTGAACCACCCTCCGGGCATTGTGGCCCTTAGCTTCCTGCTGTTGTCACTGCGGGTCGGTGGTTGTCACCTCCCTCCCTGCCCTCCTCTCCCCGGTGTCCCGGGACTCCAGCGTCGCCCACTTGCGACCCCCTCCCCACCCCGCCTTCCCTCTGCGTGAGTCGCGAGGGCTGCGCCCACGGCCTGCCCCACGGAGCAGCGAGCCGGGCCGGGTCCACGCGCGACTCCCCGACCCGCCGGTCGCGCCGCCTCCTCCCGGAGCCTCCTCCCGGCGGTGACGCGAGTCCCCGGGCCGAGGTGGGGCCGCGTCCTCCCTGCGCTGCGACCCGGACGTTTCTGCAGCGGTGACGGCGACCGCGAGGACAAGGACGGGGACAGGGACGGCCGCGCACGCCGCAGGGTAATGACGGAGCAGCGCGGGACGCCGCGGGACTGGCCGGGCTGGGACCGCAGTCCCGGGACCCCTTCGCCGCGCGGGAGGGCCCCGCAGGTCCCCATGGGAGCCCCAACGAGCGCTTTTTGGCTGCACCCGGACCGACCCTCGTTTCCAGGGTGACATCAGCGAGAGAGAGGAGAGAGAGACAGAGAGAAAGAGACAGAGACAGGCAGAAAGAGACAGAGAGAGACACACACAGAGACAAAAGACAGAGACAGACGGCAGAAACACAGAAAGAGACACATAGAGAGACAGAAAGAGAGAGCCATAAAGGCGCGAGTCTGCGAGCAGTCCGCCCTGTGCCTGTGACCCCCCTCCCCGTCCCCTCGTGCGCTGGTGTCCGCTGTCACCCGCTTTGCTCCACACACGCCAGAAATCCCCCAGGCTCCACGCGTGATGGGGCCACGGGAGCCGAGTCGCGGTCCACGCAGCCTGCAGGGCCGCTCGTGCCAACCTTGCCGGTCCCCTCCTAGGGTGCCCGTGGACCGAGCCACCGCAGGTGCGCGCGGCGCCCACCTGAGCGTGTCGCACGCGCCGCTCGTGCGTGTTCCTGAGAAGCAGGAGACCTACCAGGCATGGGGGGCAGGTGACCCGGCCGCGCACGGGGGCAAGTGGACAGGTGACTCGGTCGGGCACGGGCGCAGGTGACCCGGCGGCGCACAGGGTGCCGCAGGGCCTGGCGTGGAGGCAGGTGGGCGGGGGACCGAGGACCGCGGGGCCGTGGCGGGGCCGCGCTTACCTGGGACGCGCGTCTGGGCCCCGCGGGGCTCGGCGGGTCTGCACGGGCTACGGTGTCGCCGACGAGTGGCCGCGGGTCCTGGGAGCCGGGCAGGGCCACATCTCTGCCCTTATTAGTCTTGCGGTGTGACCCTCCCACCCCGCGAGCAGGACTCCGCCAGCCCATGCCCGGGGCTCCCTCGGGACAGCGGTGTCGCCGGAGCGGAGTCGCGCCTTTCCGGGCGGCGTTCCCGGCAGGGCCGCGTGGGGACGGCGGGACGCAGCCGCGGGAGTTTCTCCCTCCCGGGGATGAGGAGTCCCCGAGGGCGCCTGTGTGTGGCGGGTGCAGGTGGGGGACGGCTGTGACAGTGAGCTAAGAAGGCGTCGCGCGTGGCTTGTCTCACTTTATGTCAGGAGTTTATATAAAGTTAATTACGAGAGCCCGCCCCCTTCCAACCGTGCTCGTGAGTGCAGGTTTGTGGGGCTTGGTTTGTCTCGGTGTCCACAAAAGTATTTTGCGATTTTAAATATCATATCTTTCCATGGATTGGTGCTACCAGTCTTGGCTTTCGAACTCTTTGAGATCCCTTTGAATATGTGAAGGTGTCCTTTTCTGCAGATCTCTGTGTAGGAGGGTGTGGAGGGAAATATAATATATCTGCAGATAAGTAGTCTTATATAGTAGATGTATATGTGTGTTTGTAGGTACATATACTTATGTATATGCATATAGTGTATGTATATATGAAAATTTATGAAAAATAAAATGATTGACAGAATTTGGAAGAGTAAGCCAGGCATTTAGAAAGCAGACAAAACGGTTTAATGTTTTTGAGTTCAGTATTGCCCAGCAGGGGAACTGGGGTAACTTATATTATTGATCCATAATGGTGGAAATCGTTAAGACCTTAGAGACATAGGAACAAACTACACAGACCAGGGCTCACGATTCAGGGCAGGCGAAAAGTACGGATGTTAAGAGACGTGTTGAAAGCGCATTCCCACTGCACTGGAGTGAAGCTATCCCGGTGTTACTAGTCATTCTTAAACCTGCCTCATCCTAATCCAAATACCTGCAGTTCTAGAGTGTGGTGGTCCGACTGACACAGACCACGTTTTCATGTAAGGCTGTGAGACCCCCTGGTGTGCTTCCTTCTCAGATTATTTTCATGGCTGATTTTTGGCTCATTCTGGAAAGAGGCCGAGGGGGGAGGATGTCACGTGAGTCGCGCTGCTCAAATGGCCGTTCGAAAAGTGTGATTCACAAGCATTCCTTGGACTTTTGGTGATCATTCTCTATTCTTTAAAAGTATTACCCCTATATGAATTTTTGTTCTCTTTAAGCACTTGTACTTTATATGCCTTTTAATTGCTAGTGAAATGAACTAAAAGCAACCAGGCTTTATTTCTCCAACTATAAAACTCACCTCATTTACATTTAATTGATACTATTTTTTTAAAGGTTTTAAAACTACCTAATAGGAAACCCACAATTTTGCCTCTAATTTGTGTTTTAATACAAGTAAAGCACTTTTTAAATATTACTTTCTTAAGCATTTTAATAATTTAATAATCACTAAGATATGAGAAAGCTAAACACTTATATTTTTTGTTTCCATCTCAAATTGGTCTTTTTTCTACTCATAACATTGAACAAAGCAAGACTTTAGGAAAAAAAATGAGACGTGAACACATACAATTTCATCAAAAACATCAACATCCCAGATCAATAAAGATTTTTCTATTCCTTTCTTTCAGGAAAGGGTTTGAACCTAGCCTGTTTTCATGATCATAAACTATTGTATTTCTAAGTTTTAGTCCTGTATCCCATGTTTGTTATTAAATTTTAGAGTGACTTCAAGTAGAAAGATCCCTTAACCAAACATCCCTTATTTATCTAGGCCAAGTGCAGTTCCAAATGACCGGGCATTACCCTTCCTTCTGAAGCTACAGCTGGTAAAGAAACATCCTACAGTAGCAGGGAATCTGACAGGACTCCACATTTTGACAAACAGCTTGTGGCGCTTCTGACACCCACTGTAGCTGTATGCATGTATACACTTTTAAAAGTTTAATAGATTTAAGAAACAAACTATGGAAGACACAGTTAACTATTTTTATGTCATAGGAGAGATAAATTCCATTTAAAGCATTTTTTAAAATTGTTTTGGCCTGGCTTGGTGGTTCACACCTGTCATCCCAGCACTTTGAGAAGCTGTGGCAGGAGGATCACTTGAGCCCACCTGCCTGAGCAACATAGCGAGATCTCATCTTTACAAAAAAAAAAAAAATTAGCTAGGTGTGTCGTGCCTGTAGTCCCAGCTACTTGGGAAGCTCAGGTGGAAGGGTCACCTGAGTCCAGGAGGTCAAAGCTGTGGTGAGCCATGATTGTGCCACTGCACTCCAGCCTTGATGACAGAGTAAGACCCCAACTCAAAAAAACAACAACCTGTTTTATATTTTTTCTGCCCCACTTGTATAAATTGAACAACTTAGAATGAACCTTTCACCATTTTATGATAGTTTGGGTGCATAAATTTTAAAAATGTGTTTTTTCTAAGCCTCACTTCTCAGCCTCTTCTGTTTCATGTCTATTTCTTCTTTTCTTTCTTTTTTCTGTACTTCTGTACTCCCAGTCTTGTTGCTTTTCTTGTTCCCTTTTGTAGTTTCTTTCACTTTTCTCCCTCTTCATAGTTTCCATTTTTGAAGAAGAAAGAATTTCAGCATTGCCCCCAGCTAACTTCTTAGTTAACAGACCATAAAAGTGTTCATTCTTTACTGACTTGCGGAGCACAGCCACATACGACTTCCATGCATATTCCAGGGAGAGGCTTCAATGCCCCAGCGGCAGGCGAACAGACATCGCTGCGAACTCTTATTACAAAATCTGACTTGTCACGGCTAGTGTGCACGTCCCACTATGTCCCTTTTAGGCCAGTACTACATATGCTGTTACCAAGAGTAAGAAAAAAGCAGTTTTATTAATTCTGAATTGTTAGTAATTGTCAAAAGTAAGTTATGGCTTCTTCTAATTTTAAATGTTGTTTTTACCATTATTTCTGAAAATAATTCTTCTTGTAGAGAAAATAATATTCCACTGGTTGTCTTGATGTTTGCTTCCATTCCTGGAAGACATTCTAGCTCGTGACATTCACTCAGTTGAGAAATGAAAGGAAGAGGTGACCAAAGATGTGACTTTCACTGTGCTTATTAGACTCTCTTCCTAGGGATCAGTGACTCGGAAAGGAAGTATGGCAAAAGACGAATGACGGGGGGGGAAGTATCTATTAATACACACCCAGTTCTCACAAATCATTAGAGGAAAAGAGAGAGAGACCCCAATAGAAAAATAAGCCAAAAATGAAGAAGAAACTTAAAGGAAATAGAAAAGGTCGATGCATTTATGAAAACATATTCAATTGAATTAGTATACAAAGAAATGCACATTTATAAAGGAATTGTTTCTCCCTACCCATTTTTCCAGGATTAATATCAGTGATTAAATGAGTTTTTAATGCCATAAGTGAAGAGCTTTCTCAACACCTCTAGTTAAATAAGTTAGTTCGGTTTTTCTAAACGGCAAATGAACCATGTTTATTAAAAGATTTTTAAAATGCACTGGACTCTGCATCATAAAATCCCCTAAAACAGTGAAACAGTTACTTCTGGGTTAGGATTATGGGTATTTCTTACTTTTGATTATATGTAATGTATAAAGTTTCTATAGTGAACATATATCACTATTGTAATAAAAATGTAACAAACTTGAAAAAGTGTGGTATTTTATCTCCAACAAATTAATAAAGCAGTGGTCTTAACAGAATGAAGAAATTGGTCTTTTATGTACTATTTTCAATCATTTTCAACAAGAATCTTCCGGTTATAAATCAGATGTAACTTAAGACATTTAAACTGATTTCAGTGTTTGCTCTAGGAAGCAGATATTAACTAAACCGGTCATTCCTTCACCGCATGTTTTTGGATGCCTCTTAAACTGAGCACGGCAGAGACTACAAAGTTAAGTTTACTGAGGGCCCCACTGCCTGGAGTTTAACACATAGTGAAAAAAACAAGGCATGCGTACTTATGTAACAATGACATATATGACACTAAAATGAAAATATAACAAAGTAGATACAAAATTCTGAGGGTTCAAAGTGGGAAGCTATGCTCATATGTGGAAATGTCAGAGTCAAAAAATTTCAGTGGACAAAATACATCAATTTTTTGTCCATCTAAATACATATATCTAGAAATCATTATAGAATCATAGCTCTGGAAGAGGCAATGTAACAGAATAATTATTTATGAAATGAAGTGTTTACTGTTTCTCTAATAAAGGTTTGCTGAAAGAATCCCCAGAGTTCAAGCCCACTTACTCAGATGAGAATGTGAGCGTTCTCGTTTCCTGCTGAATTAAATCCTCTCCCTGGAATTCAAAGCCCTGAGCAGTGTTACCCGATCTACTCCTATCAGTTCCCTTAAATGTACATTTTAACCCAACCCAATGTAGTGACTTGTCACCACGGAATGAGCGACTCGCACCCACCTGTGTTGCTGTCTGCGGTGGAAACATGAGGTGGCTGGTATAATTCTGCCAGTCATTCAAGGTTTTCTTCAGGTGCTCTGGCCCCCTCGTACTGAACAGACCTGTCCTGCCTCTGAAGGGCACAGAGCATGATTTATGCCTCATTAATGGCGTCTCCACTCTCTGCCTTGGTTCACAAACGTTTCTGTACTTGGTGCTCTGACTTCCTTGCAGCCTCCTTGAGAACTGGGATTGTGCCTTCTGGTTTTTAATAATGACCAGAGCATCCAGTACAATGCATTATTTTTTTCTTACTCTAATCTTCAAGTATTTGTTACAATGAGAACTGTAAGGGTTAAGCAACCAGGGATGTACCATTTTCTAATGATCAAGTGTGGACTAAGTCTCTGAATTGTATGGAAAAAAGACAGGTTTTTTTCTGTGTTATGTTTAAGGAAATTCAGCTATTCTACTGGTAAAATAATCACAGGAAAAAAATCATTCTCCCCATAAAAGATGCCCAGAGCAGGAACTATGGGAACAGAAACACATCAAGGCAAGACGTTATAGCTGAAAATGTCCTCATCATCTTTGCTCTTCACAACTTTTCCAAAGAAGGTGAATTTGCATGATTGAAATTTAGAACACAATCTGGTTTATTTTCTTATCATTCTTAGAACATGGAAACCTCTAATGCAACTTTGATCTAACCCAGAATGTTTTTGAACAACTGATCTTATCTACAGAATTTTTTTAAAGGATAATTTCATGTTGGTACATCGTAAATGATCAGTTAGCTGATAGATGATGTCATGTGTATGTCTATAAGACTGTGATTCTTTTCATTGTGGCCTATTTTTGGAACATTTATTTTCAGTTCCAGACTTCTTGAGCATATTCCATTATTCTCACAGGGTCATGTCCTAGAAGTCACCCCATGCTAGGCACAGTGCTAAGTGCTGCACATACTTTATTTTTTTTAACCTCTTCAGGAACTTTATTGTCCTGCTTTGACCAAATGCCTGGTGGAGACAGGATTGCACCCAGGTCTGTCTCATCCCAAAGGTCAGGGTTGTATTCTCTGTGCTCTGGCGCCCTGTCTCCAGTCACCTCGTCAACAGATGCCCCACAAGCCCTGTTTGCATCCAGCACTTGGCCCCAGCGACAGCTCAGCAGCTGCTCACATAAGGCAGAAGCCTGGAGTTACCTGCAGGGTCACGTCATTCCCCTTAGATGACTTCACAAAAGAGAAAAATATGTTTACCTCAAGAATCAATTTTAATGAAAAAAATGAAATGAATTCACCGCACCTAAAATGATTTCATTTATTCAGAGGCTGGGCTGCCACATGCTTTTGTCTGTGCTGACTTAAGAGAGAAAAAAATCACGAGATAGCAAACTAGCCAAACAGCTTTGACTATTCAACTAAGGCAAAGTAAGATGAATTGGGCTAGACTCTGTTCTCTATCAAAGGTGACAGATTTACCTGTGTTTCTGATATTCAAGGACATTCTTGCTGTCAAATTATTTTAGCAGAAACCCATTTTTACCCATCTGAAGTGTAAACTTCTATGTTTATAAAACCCCTTTTAAGTAATTATGAGAAGTCATAAAACATGGCTAGTGAAGGAAATAATGATAGTTCATAACTCTATACCTATTTTAAATCACTTCAGATGTTGACCCAAAACTACAGAATTTTTTTCCACATAGAGCTGTTTTATGTTTAAGAAGAACCTCCTAATAACATCTAGTGTTTCAGAGATCTGCCTTCAAATCCCCTAAGTCCACTCTCTTTCATCCAAAGACTTGCTTGCACTGGCTGCCGAACAGATGCTCTCCCCTAATCCTGACCTGGTCCTGGACACTGCTCAGCCCATTCTGCTGTGACGCCCTGACTCGGCTCCAGCCCTGGCCCCAAGGATGCTGCCTACACCAGGAGCCAGATGCCCTCTGAGGCAGGGTGCTGTGTTGGGAATGGTTTTCTCCTCTAAAATGTGTGTATTCTATCCTAATCCCCAAGGTGATAGTATTAGGTGAGGCTTCTGGGAGGTAATTAAGTCATGAGGGCAGAGCCTCATGGGTGGGATATGTGCCCTGATGAAAGGGACTCTGGGGATACTCTCACCCCATCCACTAAATGAGAGCATAGCAAGAATGCAGCCACCTATGAGGAGGCAGACTCTCAGTAGGTGCTGGGTCTGCTTTGATCTTGGACTTCCCAGCCTCCAGAACTGTGATAAATAAATGTTTACTGTTCATAAAGTTTATGGTGTTATGTTTTAGCTTTCAAATGGACTGGGACAAGGAGGAAGGAGCTGTTTTCTCTAGGTCAGTCTGACGCTGGTGGTTTCTTTTAGAATGACATTCTCATAGCAAGTGACAAAAGATATCCTCAGGCAGTGGTCAACTCTTCACCCAATGTCCCATTAGCCATTGAAGCAACATAACCTATACCAAAACACAATTGCTGAGAACAACCACTGCTTATTCCTTTTCATAGCCTGATGGTTGAGGTTCATCTGGAACAGGCTGGGCTTGGCTGTCTTACCTGGGTTCTCTCGTGTGTCCGCCATCAGTGGGCAGGACAGAAGGAAGGTAGCTCAGTAGGGATACATCACCTCTTCTCCTGGGTCTCTCATCTTCCAACAGGCCAGTCAAGTCCAACAAATCACAGGGACTCCAAGCAGAATAGGAGTCCACAACACCTTGAGCTTGGGTTCAGAACTAACACTCAGTCGTTCTACCTCATGCTATTGGCTAAAGCAAGTCATAAGGCCAGGTCAGAGCCAAAGCTCTATCCCTTGGTGGGAGAAGCTTCAAAGTTGCATTGCAGAGAGTGCAGGTATGAGAGTGTGACGAAGGGTGGACATTGGCAATTCTCTATAGCCAAGAGGAGGCACAAAGGGAGCCTTCAGTCAGCCCCCACACATGCCCCATATCCAGGGGCAACAGGCACCCTGGAGCCACCACTTAGTCATTGCCATTGCTGCCCTACAGGTTCTGTCCTTCAGCTAATGGCAGTCCCTCTCACGTGAGGACACAAAAGCCAAGAGAGTCTCCGTTTCACCCTCCCTAGAGGTGTGGAATGCTAGATGTGGGCATCCACAGATCTTCCTTCTAGGAACCCTAGACTGTGGTGTCCATGTGTCCTGAGCATGCAGAGCAACCCAGTGAGTGTCCCTCCCTCAGAAACCTCAGGGGAGAAATAGTTTTGTTTTGTTTTTTTTGAGTTGGAGTCTCACTCTGTTGCCCAGACTGGAGTGCAGTTGCATGCTCCCAGCCACTGCAGCCTCAACCTGCTGGGCTCTGGCGATCCTTCTGCTTCAGCCTTCCAAGTAGCTGGAACTACAAGCGTGCACTACCATGCCCTGCTATTTTTTTTTTTATTTATTGTAGAGACGAGGTCTCGCCAAGTTGCCCGGGCGGGTCTCTAACCCGCAGGCTCAGGCAATCCACTAACCTCGGCCTCCCAAAATGCTGGAATTATAGGCTGAGCCACTGAGCCCAGCTGGGAGAAATAGTTTTGCCAATAATTTTCAGAAACACTCAGAAGCCTCAGAGGAGAGAGGTTCAGCACCCCAACATGGTGATTCTAACATCTCTTCAATCCTTTCTCTCCCAGAAGAGCCCTTTCCTTTTTCAGGGTCCCTTGACTGACCGGTGACAATGATTATCAAGCCAGCTCAACTTTCTTCAAAACTCAGGGGGCCTGGAGCATGAGGTTCCAGAATCTTTTGCACCTAACCTTGGGGAATTTTGCATCTTTCTTTTTTTTTTAACTGTTTGCTCTCTATATAATAATGTGACATCATAGATGATGTGTGTGATGTCAGCGATGTGTGTGATGTTATAGGTGACGTGTGTGATGTTGTTGGAGATGTGTGTAATAAGGTGATGTGTGTGATGCTGTGGGTGCTGTGATAAGAAAGTGTCTAGGAGAGGGCACAGGGAACAACTTGAGATGAAAAAGCCATAGAAGGTCCTCTAAGGTGGAGTTATCAGAGTTGAGCCTTGAACACCAAGAAGGAGTCAGCCCTGCAGAGATCAGAAGAAGGGTGGGCAGAGCTGGGACTGTCCAAGGGACAGAGAAAGCCCTCATGTCTGGAAGTGGCTGAGCCGAGAAGGGCACGGTAGGGGATGACATGGTTGGGGACCACATCCTGCAGGGCCTTTTTGATTCCAGGATTAAGTGCATATGTACACTAACAAAGTGGGAAGGTATTGGAAGGTTTGAGCAGGGGGATTTAATGAACTGATTTTGTGTTGAAAAGATCATTAGCTTCTCGACAGAGAACAGATTGTGGCAGGTCAAGAATAGAAACAGAGACCATTTCTGAGGCTGATGTGCCCTGGTGGGAGATGCTAGCAGCAACACAAGGATGGTGATTTTTGAAGGTAAGAAGTCAACAAACTCAAGACACATCTGAGAGACTCATGAAGGGGCAAATGCAGGGGCTGAGGAAGGCCGAGGGGCATGGATCAAGCCTGGATCTCAGGGATACAATGAACCCTAAAAATGGTGTAGACCCATCATGCCCGTTTGCCCATTTTAATCAAGTAAATAAAAAGTTGCTTTATTTTCAGATGTTTATCCTTTAGAAAAGGAATAGAAGGGGAAAACTTCCTTCATAAAGTACAGTCAAGCCCATGTGTCACAGTTTGCATTAGAGTGGCAGGCACAGACTCCCGCCCTTCCATGTGCTTTCTGATCACACTTGTGGGAAAAGGATGTGTGGCATTCAAGCGACGATCTGGAATTGCATGTACTGCTCCAAGTGGAACAGAAACTGTAAGATCTGCAAATGAAACCAGATCTTCCCCACAGAAGGTGACATCATCATAGCTCCTTTTAGTCTTTGAAACTCGAGAACCAGAGTCGCTATGCCCTGTCCAACCACTTTGGGTAAATTGAGGAAAGGAGAGAAGGAGATAGTGGGGGAAGAACAAAGGGATTCCAGAGAAGGAACTTCAGTCGTGAGCTTCTTTTCTTTTCATGAACTGTAATTATTGTTACAAACACAAGGACTCTTGTAGATGTATAGAAATGGAAAATTAAACACTGTATCTCAGAGTTGTTTTATGGACTTGAAGAAATAAATCAGACTTAAAAAATTCTGTGCTGATCCAATGTTTAGGTTTCTGATTTGCATCTCACATTAGTTTGTTTATTTGTTGGTTTGTTTTTAGTGATGTAAATGACCACATTTACCATAGAACATCCTTATACCGTTGGCAATTGAGATAACCAGTGGCTGAGGTCAGAGACTGTCCTCCCTGGGCACCTCGAGTCACCCAGAGAGCTCCCATCCTGTGAAGAACCAGCAATCAGTGGAAGAAATAACCACACTAAATTTCCTAACAATTTAATAATTCCTCTGTGTAGGAGGTTGTGGCTTTATTTGGGGAAAAGAGAAGGTAATAATAACCCAGTTATAAAAAAACTGGTATTTGGAGTTACGGTTTTTTTTGGTTTTGTTTTTTTAAGTATTGAGGTCCCAGTAGTGCTTGTATGAACAAAACTGAATTAAAAGTAAAAATTGTCCATATTTAAAAATCATTTATATATATGTTTACATATAAGTTTATACACATTAAATATATACACATTAAAACATAATTTTCAAATTATTTGCAAGCATCAAGATGCATCCTTTAAACTGTGAAGAGTCAATCCATCCTTAGGCGTTTCCGTGTCTTTCATCTTAATGTGTCTCTCCAAGGGTGTAGTCTGAAGGAAGAGCTTGGATGACTCCTGCCTCTGAGACAAAGAAGCTTTTCACTCATTTGATGTGTGCAGAGGACTTCAAGTCCAGTGGCCTGATAATTTATTTCCAAACAGGGACATGTTCAAGAATGAAAGGAGGCTTTATGAATGCTACAACAGGAGTATAGGCATAAATGCTTATGTGGTAGCCCAAGATTTAAAGCATAAGCAAACCAACAAAACATCAGAAGACAGAAAGGCCTGGCTTAGCTACCTTCACACTGGGATTTGCTTCCAGGAATGTGATTTGGGACCTGATTATTGTGGATCAGCAAAAGCTCTGGATCAGTGTTCTAGCATTGCAAACCTTTGTTTGAATATGGTTAACTTGCCACTTTATCTCCAGGGCCTAATGCCCTATGTGACTGTCCTGTGTATCTTACATCCTAAAATAACTCTTTGGATGCCTGCAAGAGTTAAGTGCTTCTCCAAGCACCTTCTAGCAGAGTGTGATTTGTGCTGTAAGCAAAAGTGAGTTCGCTCTAATATCTCTTTGTTGCATATTTAAGATCACGTTATAGTTTTTAGTACTGTTGATCGACTTTTTCATGGTTTTATATTGGCACCCATATAAATGACTTAATTGGTATCACAGGTATTTTTCCATATTGAAACTAAATCCTTAGCTTTTCATTATGTTACCACACACTATGTAAAAATAATGGACTTTTAAAATGAATTCTTGTTTGTGTGTGTGTTATCTTCAGAGAATGTCAAATGCGTTATTGGGCTTAAGAAATCCCCATAAAGATAGATTGTGTACTATAAAAAAATTGGAAGGCATGAACAAGAGAGATCAAATGCTATATAATACCAAGAAGAACACAAGCCCAAGTGGACTTCTTATAAAAAAAAAGGGAAGGGGGGCATTTATAAGTTGCAGCTGGCTTTAGTTAATACCTTGGTAATTTACAGGGTTGTAGCATTTGGCTTTCTTCTTTAATTGGAGGCGTAAGAGAAAATAGAATCTTTATTCATCAAATAATCAAGTAAGAGGTTTTAATGTCATAGAGCTTTGTATGCAGTAGGATATACACATAATATATGTATATAAACACATATTCTAATTCAACAAATATTTTTTGAATTCTTTACACTGTTTCTAGTCCTTTGGAAACAACCATCAGTTAGGACAGATAAGATTCCATGTTCCTAACATGAATTGTGATACAAAAGTTAAGTGAGATGGAGATAGTTCCAGACCTTTTCATCAAAACTTCTAGTTTAACCAGTTATAGATATGTTTAATAATTCTTCTTAAAAAAATGAGTGCATGGCAATTTTGTTCCTGTGCCAATGCTATGTTCTAGTTAGTAGATGGAATTTAAATTCTTTGAAAAAAAAAATCTCCTAGTGGCTTAGAAAGAGTTGAAAAGGTCTGAAAAATGCTTCCTTATTAGGTGTTCAGCATTCATATGTTGAACTAATCTTTACTGAGGGTTGCTATGCATCAGGCACTGTTGTGGTCATTGAGACACAAAAGCAAACAAAATAAATGTTCTTCCCTCATAGAGCTTATAGCAAAAGGGAAGAGATGGATAATATAATTACAGCAATAAGGAAATGATACATAGCATGTCAGATAGTGACATGTGTGGTCAAGGAAGATGAAGGAAGGAAGAGACAGTGCCGGGACAGCTACTGAGGGTGGGCAGGGTACTGGTCACTCTTGGTGGTCAGGGAGGTTTCGCCGGACAGTCAACACAGCGTGGAAGCCTGTTAGAAGAAAGAGAGTAGTCCATGGAGACACCTGGGAGGAGGGACACTGTAGGCAGAAGAAAAAGCTTGTCCGTAAGTCTGGAATTCAAAATAAGCATGGTGTTTTCAGAGAGCACCCTAGACACCTGTGATGCCAAAATGGAGGAAGGACGGGAAGAGATGAAGCGTGAGAGACTGTGCATCCACCAATCACTACCTGAGGGACTACTGCAGAGAATGAGCTGGCAGTAAGAAGAAGTGCTCCTTTCAGTCTATTCACCCCACTGAATTCTTTTTAGGCTTCTTATTTCTAATCCTTGTGATTACAATGTGTCATCTTCAGACTGTGTGTGCAGAATAAGATTTATTGCACTGGTAAGGGTGATGGGTACCCAAAGCATCCATGTACCCCAAAACCATTTGCACCCCGAAAACTATTGAAATTTTTTAAAAAAGAGATTTCTTAACTTTGTGTTCCTGGGAGTTTGGGTTTTTTAAAATTTACTTTTTGGCTAAGGATACAATAGTCAGTCACCAAAGTGTCGTTCAAAAAAGAAGCAAGAATATTCATTCCAATTCTGGAAATCATAAGTCTAATTATCAGACAAGTGAAATATGTTTTTCCTGATCTGCTATGTGAAGAGAAACATATTCTTTGTTTGCTGTATATGTGTATAATTATGTATATGTAATATGTGATTTGCATTTCTAAGATCTAGTACTAACACAAGAACCTAACCCTGTCTCAAGTTGCATAAAATCTTTGAAGATTCTGTACTCATTGGCAGTTGGATTGATGAGAAAGATCATGATTATTTTCTTATTTTCTATGAATATGGAAGATTAAGAACAGTATCTGATATAAAATAAATGTTCAATAGAGCATAGTAATTGTCACTTTCTTACCTCTTCTCTATTCTTTCCATTTCTGTGTTCAGTCAATTACCATGTTCTGTTCCTTAATCCATATTTCTAATACAGTCAATGAAATCACTAATTTACTATTGAACCAATACTTTTTGAACACCTACACTGTACTGGGACAAAGAGAGCAGCTAAAATGACAGAGAAGTGCCATGAAACTTTCAGTCTAAATCATATTGCCTTAAATACTAAATTTGTATAAAACAGTCCCACAGTATCTAACACAGTGCCAAACATTGGGGATATTCCAAAATAACCATAGACTTAGTCTTGTAGAATTAGAAAAGAATCTAGAGATAATCTTGTATAAACCCCTTACTTTTAATCAAAGAAGTTTGTGGTTAAGTATAGCTCAGTATTGTAAGGTGATGCTTCAAGTAGTAAAAACAAAGTAATTTTGTTTATCACAATAATAGACCTGTTTATTTGGTAGATGAGAAAGTGACATAAGAAGTTTATATTGTCCAATGCTAGAAAGGTAGTGAGTTTCAAAGGGAGAACTGGAAGATACTGGAGTCAACAGACATGAACTTTAAAATAACTATGAATAGCATGTTCAAGATATTAGATGAAAAGAGGAAGAATTTTTAGTGGAAATGAAACTATATGACAGATAATCAAGTGAAAATTCTAGGAGTGAAACACACACACACACACACACACACACACACACAATAGGTAACTCAGCAAATGAGTTTAACAATAAATTAGACACAGTAGAAGAGAATATTGATGAAACTGGGAAAATAAGTCAATAGAAATAACTAAACAGAAGTATGAAAATCAATGAATAGAAAATAGAGTCATCTGAGATAAATTAAAATATCTAACCTATGTGCGATTACTGTCCGCAGTGGAAAGGGTATAGAGAATAGATCAACAGTGTATTTAAAGAAAAAATGGCCAATATTTCTTTGAGACTAATGAAAGACATAACGTTACTGATTTAAGAAATGCTATAAAACCAAAGCAATGTAAATACAGGAAAAACAAAATCTATGCACATCATAGTAAAACTGCAGAAAACTAAAAGCATGTCTTCTCCAAAAAAAAATTAATACTTTTAAAGAGCAACATAAGATTGACAGCTTTCTTCTCAGAAAATGTTATGAAAGCTAGAATGCAACAAAATAAAATCTTTGTAGTGCTGAAAGAAAGAACAACAAACTTAGAATCTCAGACCCAAAAATTATCCTTAAATCCAAAGAGAAAACAAAAACTTCTTCAAATAAACAAAAGTGAAGCCGGGCTCGGTGGCTCAGCCTGTAATCTCGCGCTTTGGGTGGCTGAGGTGAGTGGATTGCCAAAGTCCGCGGGTTCGAGACCCGCCTGGGCAACTTGGTGACACCTCATCTCTACAATAAATCAAAAACTAGCCGGGCGTGGTAGCGCGTGCCTGTAGTTCCAGCTACTTGGAAGGCTGAGGCGGAAGGATCGCCGGAGCCCAGCAGGTCGAGGCTGCGGTGGCCGGAGCGGCCACTGCACTCCAGTCTGGGCGACAGAGTGAGACTCCAACTCAAAAAAAAAAAAAAAAAA
>CAUYQG010093130.1:0-48587 GCA_963574415.1 Tarsius wallacei
GTAGCGCGTGCCTGTAATTCTGGCTACTCGGAAGGCTGAGGCGGAAGGATCGCCGGAGCCCAGCAGGTCGAGGCTGCGGTGGCCGGGAGCGGCCACTGCACTCCAGTCTGGGCGACAGAGTGAGACTCCAACTCAAAAAAATAAAATAAAATAAAATAAAATAAAATAAAAATAAAACTTTAAGTCCCATTCTTACATATCCTGGTACACATTCGTTGAAGTTTAAATCAAACACTACTAATTTTTTGACCCTCTCTGAAGCCCAAAAAACGACATTATTTTTTGTTTGATCAAGAGTAATTTTGGGTAACATTAGTTTTTAGCCTCTAGCAAATGCAGTATATCCTATCACGTTCTTATCTCACTTTTCTCCCTCTGACTCTGCCACACATAGTCATTCATTCTTTTAGTGTTTTGTGAGTGCAATATAAGCGCCAAACACAGCACTGGGCACTAGTAAACCAAAGACGAACAAGGCACGCTCCTTCCCTTATTACCTATAAGTCTCTGAAGGAGATAGATTTGCAACAAGAAAAGTGAGAAGAATTGGAAATTTGCTGAAAGATAGCTGTGTGCAAAATTCTGTTAGATCATAACGAACAGTTCTATATCTAGAGAAATCAGAAAACATATTCAAGAGAAGTGGTATTTAGTGAATATTCTCTTTAAAATGCTCCAACGAGGAGGAAAGTCATTATAAGCAAAAGAAACAGTAGGTACACATGCAGAGATAAAAATCCTGCTACTTATTGGGGCTGTAGAATAAGATTTGGGGATGGGAGTGTAGGAGACAAAAGAAAGAGTATACACAGAGGCCTAAATGTGAAACACTGTGCGTGAGACACTGAGTTATTTTAAAAGGGTTTATCTTATTGTTAATAATAAATCACTGGATTAGTCTGAGCAGGAAATAATTGGCATAATTTGAGAAAATACGTGAGGGGAGTAAAAATTGTTATAGAGCGATTATAATAGTTCAGGTGAGAGACGATGAGGCCTGATTTAATACTTTGTCAGTGAATATGAGTAAGGTGGGTAGAATCTAATGATAAAGGGTGATGAATTTTATAACATTTCATGACTAATTAATAATAATTAGACAAGGAGACAGAAAGAGGGATCAAAAGGAGTAATATACTATCTTGAGCAAAAATAACCCTAAATTTGGATTGGTATGTCAAGTAACAAAACGATCTGACATGGGAAATTCAGTAACTCAGAATATTAAGATGTTTAATTGGAGTGTTAGAAATTAAATTACTAGCTTAGTTTTTTACATAATGAGTTTGACATGCAAATGGAATTTTCAAATGTTTACAAATGGGAGTCAGGAATTTTATCATGATTTGGGAGGGTTCAATATTCATTTATTTAATACGTGAATATTGAATGCCTACATATGCCTGCCCTGCCCTAGTCTTGGTGGTGAACAAGAGAGATGGGTCCCCTTGTCTCTGGTAGCTTATATTCTATTTGAAAAGGGGAAAAAGGCAATCCACAAAGAAGTAAACAGAGAGTGAGATACCCATTTAGAAAAAATAAAATTATCAATATGGTAAAACACCAAATAGAAGAAAAGAAAAGTGTTTCTTGAAGGAGGGTCCCTCCGGAGAGGTGGCATTGCAGCTAAGACCTAAATGGTAACAAAGTAGGAAAGCATCTTCCAGGTAGAATCAAGTGCAAATTCAAACACTCTTGCTAAGTCAAAAAACAACTGTATAGGTAAGACAGGTATATGAGGGGGGAACCCAAAACACCTGGAATTTATTTACAAGAAATCTACTCTCACATGTGTAAACTTCAGTCATCTCCAAAGTCCTCTCCGTTTGAGACAATACTCCTGTCAAGATGCTTTACCCACTGCTCAAAACAGTTTTTAAACTCATCCATTTTCATGCCTTTTAGTGCTTCTTCTGTTTCTTTGTTTGTTTGTTTGTTTGTTTTACCTTATCCACATCGACAAAACGTTTTCCTTTGAGGACTAGATAAACAACAACAAAAAAAGTTGCTCAGGGTGAGATGGGGTAAATAGGGAGGGTGGGGTTCGGGGTCACGCCATTTTTAGTCAAAAACTGCTGAACACTCAGCACAGTGTGAGCAGGTTGCTCATGTAATCATCCACCATGAAATGGGCAAAAGCACTGAAAAAAGTCTCAAAAAAAAAAAAAATCACTGAAGCTGAACGTAGCCTCTCACAACAAAGCTAGCTAGTACAATGACGCCAATGGGATCTTAGAACACTTACCTAGTGGGAGATGGCTGTATTACAAAGGGCCCGCACTCCCCCTCAAAATTCTGTTTTTTGAGGAGTCCTCCCTCATAATTTTGTGGGATATGTAGCTGCAGAACAAATACTTTAGCTCAGCTTCCCAAGAAACAGACTATAATTTAGGAAGCTCATTAGGAAATTAATCTAAGGTACGATACCTACAAGGAATAAAGTAAGTAGAATTGTGCAGAGCAGGAGTCCCAAACCCCAGGCTGTGGACCAGTACCAGTCTGTGGCCTGTTAGGAACTGGCCACGCAAGTGGTGAGCAGCAGGTTAAGTGAGCAAAGCTTCATCTGTATGTACAGCCACTCCCCATCACCAGCATTACCTCCTGAGCTTCTGTCAGATCAACAGTGCATTAGATTCACATAGGATTATGAACCCAATTGTGAACTGCACATGCAAGGAATCTAGGTCTCATGCTCCTTAACTTCTTATGAGAATGTAATGCCTAGTGATCCCCCTGAACCCCCAGGCCATGGAAAAATTGTCTTCTACTAAACCAGTCCCTGAAGCCAAAATGGTTGAGGACTGTTGGTGCAGAATGAAGGGCTGACCTATGATAGAGTTGAGAGTTTCTGCAGAGAGCCCTGAAGCTGGGATGGTGAGGCTTGAGGCAAAGACAAGAGGGCCAGGTCTTCATATACCTGACACTGAATGTGAGCTTTCCCTGGAGGAGGCCACAACCTTAGGTGAAATGACTCTTTTTGACTAAAGGCAATTTCTGGAGAGAAAACAAGCCGTGGGCCTTAGGAGCCAATGGTCCCAACATGCTGAGGAGATAAGGACCTCGCCCTGAAGAGGAGTACATAGAGCATCATAGCATGCACCGAGCACCATAACAGCAGATAAGGACCATAACCAGGAGATTGAATTTTATAATTAGTATCATGAGAATCTATATACATATCTCAAGGAGATTTTTGTTCTAATCTGATTTATAGTTGTTTTTTTTTTTAAATTTCTTGACTACCATGTATATAAAATTGAGGAAGAATTGATTTAGAAGATGAAGATGAGAGGGAGTTGAAGATGTGAGCAGTCTAGGTGAGTGACAGCAATGGCTAAGTCAAGGGAAACAGGAGTAGACAGGGAATAATAAGAAACCATGGGTTGGAAGTTGTTGAATTATCTCAGAGAAAGTGTAAAGCCAAGAATCGAAGGCTAGCTCTTCAAAGATTAACCTTAATTAAAGCAAAAACAAAAACAGAATGAAAAATAAAAGGACAAAGTGAACTGGAGCCTAATGGTGAAAGGGTGGAATTATGAAAATATTAGAAGTATTGTGTTTCAGCAAATAAACCATGGTTGACAATTATCAAATGCTACAGAGAGATATATAAAGATGAAAGTCAGGATTTTCCACTTGGTGAGTTAATCTTCAGCACTTTCATATGGTGGTAGAACAAAAGACACACACACACAAAAATCAAAAGACAAAACCTCTCAACTCAAGCCAGGCTCGGTGGCTCAGCCTGTAATCCCTCGCCTGGGGAGGCTGAGGTGAGTGGATTGCCTGAGCCCGCGGGTTCGAGATCCGCCTGGGCAACTTGGCGAGACCTCATCTCTACAATAATAAAAGAATCAGCTGGGCATGGTAGCGCGTGCCTGTAATTCCAGCTACTTGGAAGGCTGAGGCGGAAGGATCGCCGGAGCCCGGCAGGTCGAGACTGCGGTGGCCGGGAGCGGCCACTGCACTCCAGTCTTGGCGACAGAGTGAGACTCCAACTCAAAAAAAAAAGAAAAAAGAATAAAGAAAAAAGAAAAACCTCTCAACTCTATTGGTTCATTTTTTTGTTTTAAATTTTTATAGATTTAGGGAATACAAATGCAGTTTTGTAACATGGATATATTGCATAGTGAGGACTTCTGGGCTTTCAGTGCAACCATCACTCAAATAATGTACATTGTACACGTTAAGTAAAGTCTCATCTCTCACCCGCCTGCTGCCTTTTCACCTTTCCAAGTCTTCAATGTTTATTATTTCACTATGTCCATGTGCATACATTATTTAGCTAGATTTTTAAGTGAGGACATGTGACATGTGGCTTTCTGTTTTTGAGTTATGTCACTTATGATAATTGCCTACAATTCCATCCATGTTGCTGCAAAAAACCTACATTTTTATGGCGGAGTAGTATTCTATCATGTATGTGTCTTTATACATAATGTTTTCTTTATCCAATCATTTTTAATTTTTTTATCTATTTTAAAGATGTGGGATACAACAATTCAGGGTTAGGTATACAAATGTTCATTATGCAGGTACCCTTGTGGATGAGTTGTGTCCCCCCTCCCCTGGCAGTTTCCCACTACTGCCAATCCCTTTCTTATAGTATCACAATAATTATTCAAGGTCTGCTTATGGGTGAGAACACCCAATCATTTTTTATGGGCATTCAGGTTGATTTCCATATATTTGCTACAGTGAACAGCTCTGCAATAAACATAAGAGTGCAGATGTCTTTTTGATTAAATGATCCCTATTCCTTTGGGTAGATAACTAGTAGTGGGACTGCCGAGTTCTTTGAGAAATCTCCATACTGTTTTCCACTGAAGTTGTACTAATTTACATAACCAGCCACAGTGTATTGGTTCCCTTTTCTCTGCAACTGCACCAATGTCTGTTTGTTTGTTTTTTAAAACTGTTTAATAAGAGCTAAGATGTAAGATGGTATCTCAGTGTGATCTTATTATGCATTTTTATGGTGATTAGTGATAATCAGCATTTCAAAATGGTATTATTGGCCACTGGTATGTCTTCTTTTGAAAATTATCTGTTCATGTTCTTTGCCCACTTTTGAAAACATAAATTAGTGCATGTTGGAGCTTTGCCCACTTTTAATGCATCTTTTTGTTTTTTTGTTATTGGGTTGTTTGAGTTCCTCATAGATTTTGAAGCTTAGACCTTTCTTGGGTGAATAGTTGGCACAGACTTTCTTCCATCCTGCAGATTGTCTATTCACGCTGTTGATTATTTATTTTACTGCGTAGTCTTTTTTGTTTAATTAAATCGTACTTGTCTATATTTGGTTTTGTTACATATTTGCTGTTGAGGTTTCATTCGTGAATTATTTGCCTGACCAATGTTCAAAAGAGTTATTTCTAGGTTTTCTTTTAGTTTCAGGTCTTACATTTAAAACTTTAATTCATCTTGAGTGTATATGGTGAGAAATCAGGATCCAGTTTTATTCTTCTGCATATGGCTCTCCAATTTCCCCAACACCATATATTAAATTGGGTATAGCATATGCTTTTGTCTACCTTGCCAAAGATCAGTTGTCTACAGTTATGTGGCTTTATTTCTGGGTTCTCCATTCCATTGCACTGTTTTATGTGTTTATTTCTGTAACAGTACCATGCTGTGTTGATTACTGTAGCCTTGTAGTATAATTGAAATCAGGTCATTGAAATCAGCTCCAGCCTAGTTGTTTTTGCTTGGAATTGCTTTGGCTATATCAATTTGGACTAAAATTCACCCATATGAATTTTGGGACTATTTTGATAATTCTGTTAAAAAATGACATTAGTATTTTGATAGGGATTTCATGGAAACTATAGAATGCTTTGGGAAGGATGGTCATCTTAAGAATACTGATTCTTCTGATATCTAAGCATGAGATGGTTTTTCATTTGTTTTTAACTACTTTTTACCTTTTACCAGCGTTTTCTAGTTTTCTTTGTAGAGGTCTTTCACCTCCTTGGTTAAACATATTCTTAGATATCTAAATTTTTGTAACTATTTTAAATGAGACTGACTTCTTGATTTGCTTCTGTTTGATCATTATTGATGTATAGAAATACTGATTATTGTAGATTTGTTTTATATCCTGAAACTTTGTTGAATTCATTGATAAAATTTATAAGTCTTTTGTAAGAGTCTTTAGGGTTTTCTAGACATAGGCTTGTATAATCAGCAAACAATTTGACTTTTTATCATGAAGGTGTGCTGAATCTTATTAAATCCTTTATTTTTATCTATTAAAATAATCATGTTTTCGTCTTAAATTATATATGTGATGGATCACATTTTTTATTTACTTATGTTGAAACATCCTTGCAGCCCTAGAATAAAACCCCCATGATCATGTTGTATTATGTTTTTTATATACTATTGGGTTCAGTGTGCCAGTATTTTGTTGAGGATTTTGGCATCTATATTCATCAGGGATAATGGTCTATAGTTTTATTTTTATGCTGTGTTCTTTTCTGGCTTTGGTGTCAGGGTAATACTGAGTTTTCAGAATGAGTTAAGAAGGAGCTCCTTCTTTTTTGATTTTTTGAAACAGTATCAGTAAGATTCATATTAGTTCTTTTTTGTACTTAAGGTAGAATTCAGCTGTGAATCCATCTTATGCTCGGCTCCTAGGCTTTTTGTTGGTGGTGGTGGGAGATTTTGTATTACTGATTCAATTCCACTAGTTATTGTCTTTTCAGGATTTCTGTTTTTTTCTTGTTCAACTGTGGGAGATTGTATGTTTCCAGAAATTTATACGTTTCCTCTAAGTTTGCTAGTCTGTGAGCACAGAGCTGTTCATAATAGTCTCTGATGATCTTTTCTATTTCTGTGAGGTCAGTTGTAATGTCTCCTTTTTCGTATCTTGTGTTTATTTGCATCTTCTCTCTTCTTTTTTTCGTTAATCCAGCTTGCAGTTTATTAATTTTATCTTTCCAAAAACTAATTTTTTGCTTTGTTGACCTACTGCATTGTTATTTTGTGTCAAATTAATTTAGTTCTGATCTGATCTTTGTATTGCTTTTCTTCTGCTAGCTTTGGGTTAGATTTGTTATTATTTTTCTATTTTCTTGAGATATGTAATTAGGTTGTTAATTTGTGATCTTTCTTTTTTTTAATGTAGTCATTTAATGCTACACACTCCACTCAGCACTGGTTTTGCTTTATTTCAGCCATTTTGGTATGTTTTATCTCCATTTTCATTCATTTCCAAAGAAATTTTTTATTTTAATCTTAATTTCATCATTCACTCAAAGATTTTCTGGAGCATGCTGTTCAATTTCCTTGTATTTGCCTATTTTGAGAATTCCTCATGGAATTGTTTTTTAGTTTATTCCTCTGTGGTCTGAGAATACAGTTGATATGATATGGGTTTTTTAAAATATATTGAGACTTGTTTTGTGGCCTAATATATGGAGAACATTCTATATGCTGACGAGAAGAATATATATTCTTCAGTTCTTGAGAAGACTGTTCTGTGAATGTATGTTAAATCCATTTGTTCTAAAATCCAATATAAGTCTAGCCTTTCTTTGTTGATTTCCTGTCTTACTAATCTGTTTAGTGCTGTCGATAGGATGATAAGTTTCCCTTCTGTAATTGCATTGTTATCTGCATTTTCTCCTAGGCCTAGTAATATTTGTTTTGCAAAGTTGAGGTCTCCAGTGTTGGGTGCATATATATTTAGGATTGTTATATTTTCTTGTTGAAATTTACCTTTATCATTATTAATTACCTCCTTTGTCTTTTTTTGCTGTTAATTTTAAATCTGTTTTAACTTATATGAGTATAGCTCCTCTGCCTTGATTTTGTTTCTCTTTTCATTAAAGTCTTTTTCCATTCTTTTGACCATAATTTGAGCTTCTTGGAAGCAGTATGTAGTTTGTTCATGGTTTTTTATCCATTTGTTAATCCGAATGATTTAAGTGGAGAATTTAATCCATTTATTTTCAAGGTTAACATTGATATGTGAGGTTTTATTCTTGTCATAATGGTAACTGTTGTATAGTTGCTTGATTGTTTGATTTTTTTTTTCTTTGTATGCTTGTCTTTTTAGTTTCTTGGAGTTCTGTCCTATTGCCGTTTGATTTCTTTTTCTTCTTTTTGTGTAATTGTTTTATAAGACCTGTGAGTTTTATAATTTCACGTGTTTTTAGACCTTTTGTTTCCATCTTTACATCTCCTTTGCACATTTCTCATAGGGCTGGTCCAGTAGAAAAGAAATACCTCAGTGTTTGCTTGTCAGGGAAATACATTAATTCTTCCTCATGTATAAAGCTTATTTTCACGGGATGCAAAATTCAGGATTGGTAGAGACTTTTCTTTAAGCACTTTGAAAATACAATCCCGATGTTTCTAGTTTGAAAGGTGTGTGTTGAGAAATCCACTGTTAGTCTAACACGGTTTCCTTTGCAGGTAACTAGATGTTTTTTTCTTACTGATTTGAGGATTTTTCCTTGGTGTTGACCTTAGACTGTCTGATGACTACATGTTGTTGTGAGGTCCTTCTTGCAATGTATTTTCCTGGAGTTCTTTGAGTCTCTTGTATCTGGATGTATAGAGCTCTTGCTGGACTACACAGTTTTTCTCAACTGTTTCCTAAAATACATTTTCCAAATTTCTTGGTCTTTTCCCTTGGGAATGCTTATGATTCATAGATTCAGATGTTACATGTAACCCTATACTTCTCAGAGACATCTATTCTTTAAAAAAATTTTTTTCTTTATTTTTGTCTAACTGGATTAATTTGAAAACTTGTCTTCAAGTTCTGAGATTCTTAATTCTGCTCAGTCTAGTCTACTTTTGACTTTCAACTGTTTTTGGTAATTTCTTCAATAAAACTTACATTTCCAATTCTGTTTTTTCTAAACTTCTACCATGTTGGCAAATTTCTTGTTCATAACCCGAATTATTATTTTTTTATTTATTTGCATTGGTTTTCAGGTTTCTCTTGGATTTCATTAAGCATCTCTAAAAATCAATATTTTTAATTCATTTTCTCACATTTAAAAATTTCTATTTTTTTAGGATTCATTACTAGAATGTTAGTGTTATCCTTTGGGGTAAGGGAGGAACACCTTGGTTACTATAGTTCCAGAATGGTCACACTATTTTTTTTTTTCTCTCATTTGGAAGAACTACTGCTTATGATTTTTGAACTTACTTTTGTTTGAATGGGACTTTTCTTTTTCCTTCGGGGTGTGACTATTGCGTATGTTGAGTAGGGTTCTTTGGCTTTGTTTTGGGATGCTTTTCGTGAATTATTTTGTTATAGAGAGAATCTGTGCATTGTCTTTCTCAAATGCTGATTATAATAGTGGTGTACTTTGCACATGAGCAGGCTCGCAGCCTTTTATTCAACCAGGATGGTGAGGTCTTAAAAAAATCTGACCTTATTCCAAAGCATGGTATACTTATATCAGTGGATATTTTATTGGATTGTGCAGTTTGATGTTGAGACTACTAGGTGGCGTTTGCAGTTAAGAACCAGAGTGGCAGTAGCAGTAGGATTTATGCTTGATCTTTATTTTTGGGGAGAAGCGTCCCAGTGCCTCAGGCAATGGGCTATTCTGTGGAAAACACAGTAGCCTTGGTCTGTGCTCAGCCCCAGAGAAGATGACACAGCTGGGCAGAGCTAAACCAGGTTAAGCCTGCTCTCACCCTCTCCAATGACAGGTGCAAGGCCATCCTTGATGGGAGGGGCAGGAAAGCCAATGAGACCCTGATGAAATGTTCCATGGGTCTCTGTGAAGGGAAGCTGCCCAGTTGCCAACAGTCTCGGGAGGCACACATGTGATCTGCTTTGGCCTCATTTTGGAGCTTGAGAAATTCAGTTTGGTCAGGCATCACTGTTTATTTCTGAGATGCTATGCAGTTGAAAGCCACAGAAGAGCCTGCCCCCAAAGCTCCCCACTAATCTTCAATACCATCTGGAAATGACTGCAGAGAGGAGTCTTCTTCAGACCCAAACAAACAGCTCTCCTGCTCCCTTGCTTTCCATGGCAGGAATACTGCAGCTCCCTGCAGAAAAGGGAAGAAGCCCGACCTTTCACACAAGACTGGACCCAGAGGCCACACCATCAGTGCAGACACAGCCCCAAATAGGTTGCTCTCCAGATCACCTGTGCTTTCTGTGGGGGTAGTAGTGGTTATGTCTGCAACACGGGCAGAGGGTGAGAGCTCCTCTCTATACTTGGGTTCCAGCACAGAGACCTCTCAGCTGGTGAGGTGGAATTTCACTCCTCCCTTGCAGAGCTGAGTACTGAGTTTTTGTCGCTGTTGGAAGTGGTGCTCCTACCCACAGACACAAGTGAGAAGTTCTCGGCACTGGAAAGCATGCACTTTTATTTTCTTTGTTCCAGGGGCTGCCTCCTTGGTGTGCTGGACTTTCCCTTCCCTTAGAAGTAGCACTCCCTCAGGGCTAAATTGCCAAACAAACAAACAAACAAAAAAACAAAAAAACCCTGCAGTTTTCTTAGATCTATTCAGCACTGTGCCACCGCGGCTGTGTCAAGCAGGCACTTGGGAATGTCAGTGGAATCTCCCTGGGTGTGCAGACACAAGGACTGAGTTTCTTCAGGCAGGATACTATCCCCCTAATGACTGTGTCGCAACAATGGCTCCCAGCTGAAGCCACTTGAGGTTGATGGGCGGTTGAATGACCCAGCATGAGTTTACAGTCTGGTGTAATGCCCCCAAGAAGTCAAATCGTGACCTACAACAGTGTTCAGGTTCAAGGGGTCAGAGGAGCTCCCCACAGTTTGAATACAGCAGTTTGGCTCCAAGACGAGGGACTCCAAAAATACTCCCACTCACACTTTCCATGGCATACCAAGTCCCTGTAATCTCCCAGCCAATCTCTGCTGGCTGAGTTGGCCTCTCGTTTCTTTCTTTTTCCGTACCTCAACTCCTTCCCAGGCTCTGATATTCTCCCTTTGATGTTCTATTGGAGTTATAAATCTTGCCATGCAATTCTGGTTTTGCCTTCTGAGGAGAACTGATGTCTGAGATCTCCAGTTAGCTATCTTGAAGACCCGCCTTATGGAAGACACTGTGTACATTAAAAATGAAATGAAAAGTAGCACAAATGAATAGACTGGCTGTAAGTCAACCGATAAAAGGATTTTATTAAAATGGCAAATGGCTATAAAAAGAATTTTTACTGGTTTGCTTTTAAAAAGAAATCTAAGTGGGTTTTGTCACCACAAGCATACACAAGCACACATAAAAACACACAGTCTACAGAGAGTTAACCAAAAAAAGTTTGAAGACAAAGGAACACATCTCTCTATTATCAATCCTCTGCCATAAAGATTAGCTTTGATTAGATATGCGTGGAAGTGAAAAGGGCTGTAAGTGAAAAAGGTCAAATCAGATTAATCCTATTTCCATGGAAAAGTGTAAGACAAAATTGAAAAGGAAAAAACATGAAATGGTGATATCATGATACAATTTGTAGTTGGATTTTTCAAAGATATTAATGTGAACATTAAAGACAATTTCAGTTATCTTAGGCAAAAATTTGCAGTTAAACATTTTTATGAAACATCCAACCACAAACAAACTCAATGATGTGATCCTTACTCTGAGGGACCTTGTAAGCAGGGAAAAAGTGTGAACAACACCTGTCTATATATATATATATGTACATATATAGAGAGAGAGAGTTTAATAAGTAAGGATCTAAAGCAGCTGAAATATATCAGCTACTTTAGATCCTTACTTATTAAACTATTTAAAATATTTTAAAAATTGTTCAAAGTTGGTATTCTTTGATGAAGTCTCTTTTTTCTATTGCTTGATTACTTGTTCAGTGGCCAACATTGGCTTTCTCTGGTCATAACACAAATAAACTCAATAAGAGATAAGAGTTTCTACATGGAAATGTTCATCTAATATTAGGTATCGCATAATTTTGTTGGTATTCTGGATAAATAGTAAGTTTAATATATGCTTCCTAGACTTAGAGTAATATGACCAACTCACAAAATACAATAATATGATATTTGTGCATTTCATTTAAATGCCCAAGAGTTAACATATAATGAGGGAAATGTACTCATTTTAGTATGACATTTTTACTTTGGAAGTTTTGAGTTGATTCCCTTTTTTCTTAGACACATAGCATATTAAAAACCAAATCATTAATTGTTACATTTAAAAAATGGATTTAAAAGAATCTATGCAAACAATAGAAACTACATTCATTTAGTTTGGTTCTTATAACCTTGAGTGAGCTATTATTGGTGACAAATTTAATTTTTGTCCTTCCAATCATTTCTGAGATTTAAAAACAGTTTATATTGTATAATTTATAACATAAAGTCTACCTCATTATAAAAGTTTCTTTAATATCAGATAGAAAATGCATGGAAGAATGACAGAAAGACCATTATGAATTCTATTTTGGGTGTTATAATAGAGATAATATGCTACAATTTAGTTTAATGAGTTGCAATTAAGAAACTGTTTCAAGAGTTGCATATGATTTCTTTTAATTATTAGTTATTAGTTGTTCCTGCACAAGTGTATTTAAAATCACATTATTTTAACTGTAGTAAATGATAAAAAAGTATTCACCATATTAACATTTCTTACGTGCTAGAGATAAGTAAAAATTTTTAAAAGAAAATACAGTACTTTTCATTTCCCAGTACTTATTAGGAGGTCTTTTTTTTTAATTTTAATTTTTTTGAGTCATGGTGTCACTCTGTTGCCCAGACTGGAGTACAGTGGCATACTCACAGCTCACTGCAGCCTCTACCTCTTGGGCTCAGGCAATCCTTCAGCCTCAGCCTCCTGAGAAACTGGGACTACAGGCACACACCACCACAGGTGCTCGCCACCACACCAAGATATATTTCTTTTCTTTCTTTTTATTTTTTTTTGTAGAGACGAGGTCTTGCTTTGTTACCTAGTCCAGTCTTGAACTCTTGTGCCGAAGCTCTCCTCCTGCCTTGACCTTCCAAGATGGTAGGATGACAAGTGTGAGCCACCGCGCCCAGCCCAGGAAGTCATGTTTAAAAGGACTACTGCTAGCAAAATGGGAAGAACACATACCTGTGTGTGTATTGTGGGCATATTTTGAAACAAATTTAAAGGACTTAACAGTGAATACACACCCCAAAAAAGTATGGCCATTTTACATTTCTAATACAATACTTAAGATAACTGATTAACTAAGTGACTTACTGTATTAGTTGGCTAAGGTTGCCATAATAGAATGCCGTAGACTGCAGGGCTTCAACGACAGAAATTTATTTTCTCACAGTTCTGGAAGATAGACGTCTGAGATCAAGGTTCTGAAAATTCAGTTTCTGGCATTCAGACCTATGGAATTAGGGCCTCATTCTTATGAGTTCATTTAACCTTAATAAGCTCCTTGAAGACCCTCTCTCCAAATACAATCACAATGGGAATTAGGGCTTTAATATATAAATCAGGGAAGGGGGCACGATTCTATTTATGATGCTACACTAAATAATCACAGCTTTAGAGTAAGAAAATATTATTAATATTTTTGTGACTATCAACATAGATATTTCAATTTCTTCTCCGAGGAAGATGAAAACCCACTAAAATTAGTTTTGATTTTGAAACGTTTAAAAGAAAACATTTTCTACCATGATTCTATAGTGAACATGACATATTGCTTCAAAAAGTTTAAAAATATGTGAAACAAAAATGCAGTAATATTATATTTTTTAGATATATAATAAATTATAAGTTAATGAATTGCAAAAGAAAATATCAAGTTTTGCCAAGTGGAGAAACTATCTTAAAGTTGGAATGACTAAAAATAGACGATTGATAAAACACTATGAAAAACTATGAGTAATTTTTTTTTTTTTTTTGAGTCAGAGTCTCTCACTCTGTCACCCAGGCTGGAGTGCAGTGGCACACTCACGGCCACCACAGCCTTGACCTGCTGTGCTCAGGCGATCCTTCTGCCTCAGCCTTCCAAGTAGCTGGAACTACAGGCGCTTGCTACCATGCCTGATTAATTTTTTTATTCATTGTAGAGATGAGCACTAGCCAAGTTGCCCAGGCTGGTCTCGAACCCCCGGTCTCAGGCAATCTGCTCACCTCGGCCTCCCAAATAATCACGTTTACAGACATGAGCAATCGCATACTATGAGTAATTTAATACCAAATTACAATAGTTTGATTACATATATTCCTAAGAAATATGAAATACTGAAATATATACAGTAATGTAGAAATACTTCAAATTTATATAAAAGTTAAACTATTTAATGAAATATGTCCTTCACTTACATTATGGCTATGTTAAAAATTGTGTAAATGTTGTTAAAATTCTTTCCAAAGCTCTAGTTTATTGAAGCATCACCAGCATATAATAAGCATTTTATGCATAGTAGAAAATAAGTATATGCTGAAAAGACAAATGACACATGATTTTATTAAAACAAAGTTTAGATAGAAGATCATACCACTTGTATGTACATATTTTAGTACTCCAGAAATGATTTCTTACCTGTAGCATATTTCTTGATTTCTTAACTGAGAGACGATGGAGAATAACAGTATAAGTCCAAAAAACCGTGGAAGGGTCTCAGCTAGCAATATAAGGATACGGTCATCAGACACAGTTCTATATCCTATTCTTTGTTCTTAAAGAGATGATTGTTTTTTGCTTTCCTTCCTAGATTCTATTTCCAAGTAGTTTTGCTAACCTTTTGTTCATAGTTGCCTTTTGAGTTAAGCAATGTATTTGGGTGAACACTATTCCACCAATGCATGAAACAAACAATGCCAGGGCACACTCTGAAGCAAGTTAGTACAATAGAGAAGCTTCAAAGGCCTATCATAAAATGACTTCTTTGACTTTGTTTAATGCAAAGTACACCAAAATAATTTGCCCATTTTATAACCCTCAGGACTCATATTCTGAGTAATATATTTGGGTAAATATAGGTGCACAGCAATTCCCAAGACTTTTTTTTATGAATTGTAGTACATGGAAAAAGAATATTCTGCTGAACATAGTATAATTATGTCAAAATAGAACTTTTTAGAACCACATAAACATTCAATTTATACAAAAAAAAGCTTAAGCCAATTGTTCTATAAGGTGGAAGAAAAATTCAAATAGCCCAGTGCATAAATTAGCACCAGAAATGAGAGCCTTTAGAGGACAAGGACTTCCTCAATTATAAAATGTCATGATACATCTTATGTCATTTCCTGATTTATTTTATTTTCAAGGCATAGAAAATATTCAAGTGAACATATTAAATTGGAGGAGAAAATACAAATACAAAGTAATACTCTAATCTCATTGAATGGGGCAGTCTTATTTGCTACATCAAGTATAAAGACACATTATGGTAAAGTTTCTGTGAACTATAACAATAAAATAGTTAGTGTCTTTACCTTATGCATAAAACCAACCATAAGTGTAAAAACTGCATTTTACTTTAGGTGTGATGGAAGTTTCGGCAAAGGAATACCATAATCAACTTTAGGTTTTAAAAGATTCAGTCTGGCTATAGGTTTAACTCTGGCTACTGTGGGAGTGAATTTGCAAGCTAAGCAGTTGTCCAGGGGAGTTTTAATGTTTGTTTGGATGAGGTTATTATTGGTAGAGATAAAAGAGGGAAATAGTACATACTTAGGCTATATATTAAGATCAAATCATCAGACTTTTCTGATAGTTGGAGACAAAGCACGAGAAGACACATGAATTAAGCACGATGACTCCAAGTCTTCCACATGAATCACTGGATGAAGAGAAGAACCATTAATTAAATAGGCAATCCTAGGGAAAGAGTAAATCTTGGAGAAATATGAATCAATAATATTTTTTTAAGTGTTATGTTGGAGATGCTTTTTGGGCATTCTAGCTAACTAAACAGTGGATTTGAATATACAGTAAAGCAGACAGACATCTATTATTACTGATTTTAAGATAAATTATTATAAATGTGAATTTAAAAATGAGTTCCAAATACAGCTATTACAAAAGCCAACCTATGGTTATAAAGAAAGGGAGAAACCAGTAAAAGAACATTTTAATGCTCAATAAGAAAGTCTGTAATTTATTCATTCACTCTATAAATTGTTTACTATGGGGTTTGTATCATTAACACTTCATGACTCAAATATAGGTAAACATAAGCAAAACAGACCAAGAACCCTTCTTAGCTCTTAGATTCTCGTGATAAAGTCAAATACTTATTATGTATATATTTTTTGATAACAGCAAGTGGGGCTTTATAAGAACAAATAGTTTTTACAAATATAAAGAATAATTTGGAGTTGACCAGTTCATGTAGGAAAGAGGAAGAGAAAATAATGTTTCTGGGAGGATTTCAAGGACCAAGATAGAATTTGGCTTATCACTCACAAAATTAGAAAAGTTTGATTATAAAGTAGAATAAGATAGAGGAATTTTTGCGACATGTAATTAGTTTCGTTAAAATAGTCTGCCTTGAAATTAGGTGGTGAAGTGTTTAAAGATAGTTTCACAGGAGAGGAAATGAGAATATTTAATAAATGTGGAGAGGGGATGAAAGAGAAAGGTGATTGCTGCCAGTTTTCCTGAAGTATAGCATGTTCCTTATTTTTTTTTTATGATGAAATTGCAGTGGTTGTTTTAGTATGTGCTGCAGAGTTAAAGCCCAAAATATGATGACAGAGGCCCCTTCATATTTCTTTTTAAAAGTGTATTTCCTTGGTCCTTGAAACGCTCCTATAAAATTACTAATTAATATTTGGCAAGGAATTTGGAAAGGTGTGTATCCCCAGACATGCTATAAAACATCTTGGGTAGAACATAAAATCAAGGCTACAGTACACCCATTAAGAGGATTTATAACTATGTTTTAACTTAGAGTGGAAATGGAAAGAACACCAGACAACTGTTAAGATGTTGAAAGTAGAAAATATGTTTTATGATTCATCAAAAAGAAAGCACTAGGGATATAGAATTTGTTTTAAGTTGTTAAAATATGTTAAGGAATTAAACAAGCTTGGAATTTAAATTTTAAACTGGAACATACTTTGTAATTCAATGGATAGTCTAATATAATAAAATTCTAGGAATATTTGTAATGGAGACGTTTATTTATGAGATAATAGCATTATATTTGGTAATTCAAAAAATTACGCTAAATTTGAAACAAGGGGGAGTTTCCAGATACAATAATGATAGTTTAAAAGAGAGAGAGGCACTCATTGCTATCAGAATAGACAGATACAGCTTGAAGCCTCAATATCGAATCTGAATGTCATCTTTTTAACTTCCGTGGTTACTTATAAAATGAACTTTATAAGAATAAAGACATGTATATATTACAGAACAAAGAAACAGACACGTAACAACATTTTACTTGGGAATTTGTCATCTGCAAAAGCAAAAATGTTACCATAAATGTTTAAGTAGAATTAATTTATATGTATTTCTATGCACATAAAATAAAAAATATATATTCTGGTTGGATTATACAGATTGTTTTTCTGTCATTTAAAATATTATATTTTCACTGTATAAATGGTGTTCCCTTCTCCATCACCCTTGTAGTGTTGGGCATAACAAGGAGAACCAATGCCTATATAAAACTCATGTTCCTCTTAGTGCCATGAGTAATAAATCTCTTTGTCTCTGACTTAAGAGCCTTGTGTGTTTTCCTCACATCGATGAAACTATAGTGAGCTAACTTGTTAGATCACCAGTAGGATAAAATTGGAGATCATTCACAGTCTTCACAAATACTCCTCTGTAGTTTTATCTGCTATTTTAACCCCAACGCCACTCTAGGAAGATTTTATTTTCTCTCATATACCGGGAGTGCTAAAAAAAAATGCAAACATATTTTAAGAGATGTTTCCTATGTGTTACTTTTCGACGTTGAATCGAATTACGGTAGCAATGTGTAGCAGGACGTTCGCTCAAAAGATGGCATTCATCGAACGCTAGAGTCCCCATGCCACAGGCAGGATGGTCAAAGAAAATGACAGAAACACGGTTATGGTTCAAGGAGCACAAGACCATTGTGAAGTGGTATTTGAAATTCTGGAACGTTGTTATGGAAGTACAATGACAATGGAAGTATGAGCAGGCAACAGAACCTCCAACACGTCTAACAACTGCACACATTCATGATAAGTGTGAGACACATGGGACTATGTGTGATGGGCACAAGGGAAGGTCCAGGAGGCCTCACACAGCAACAAGTCCTGCAGTCGTTCACCATCACCAGAAGTGTCTGGACGCGGATGGGAACCACTTGGAGCACCTCTTGTGACTGCAGATGTCAGACGTGACTTGTATTCATCTTTTGTTATCGGTGTAGATTGAGGATTACAATTTTAATACAGTTTTTTCCTTTCCTAAAGCGTGTATCCATGTTTTGACACCTTCTGTATGTACCTGTGATTTTCGTAAAAATCTTATCATGATACTTATTAAAAACTGTTACCCTAAGTTAATTAATTATCCAAATTTAGGTTATTAGATTTCGATGGTTAACATTAATTGGATAAAGTTGAGGGTTTTAAAAGACCTGTTTAGTATTCAAAAATTCTGTAACTAAATAAAAAATTGTCATTTTGCAAACAATTTCCTAGTCAGGGTCATGATTTTCTGATCACGAAGGAATCCTCATAATACTGCCACAACATTATTACTACAAACACTAGTATCAGCCAGGAGTTGTGGTTCGGCCTGTAATCCCAGCACTTTGGGAGGCTGAAGTGGAGGATTGCCTGAGCCCGGGGGTTCGAGACCAGCCTGGGCAACTTGGTGAGATCACGTCTCTACAATAAATCACAAAAACTAGCCGAGCATGGTGGCATGAGACTGTAGTTCCAGCTACCTTAAAGGCTGAGGGGGAAGGATTGCCTAAGCCCAGAAGGCGAGGCTGCGGGGGCCGTGAGTGTGCCACTCCACTCCAGCCTGGTTGACAAGAATGAGACTCCAACTCAAAAAAGATACTACTATCACTATTATTGCTGCTGCTTCCACCATGACTGTCACTACTACTGTTATTACTACTACTAATAGTAATAGTACTTATAACAGCAAACATTTCTCGAGTGTTTCCTGTGCTGAACATTTTTAATATGTTGTCTAACTTATTTTTTTACTTTTATTATAGCAGATAACAATATTATTCTCATTTATACAGCTAAAGAAATGTATCCAAGCTTATGTAGCCAGACAAAAGACAGTATCGGATCCCAAAAGTATCTGTTATCATAATCTGCTCTCTTCACCCTGAAAGTTCTCTCATTGACTACTGTTGACAAAATGCGAACATATTTTATAATGAAAATGTGAAGTTTTAATTATGGAATTAAAACACAGAGAGAAGAGTAGAAGAGATCACATGAAATCATTGAAAATAAAGCAAGTTGAGTTTTTTGCTTTTAAGCAAGTTTTGCAAAACTATTTTTTGGTCATCTGAGTTATTATTTATCAAGAAAACATTCTGTACTAAAATGACAAGGATGACTGAGAGCAAGGCTAATCAACATACTAACAGCCAATTGCAGAACTTTGTAAAGTTTGCTTAAATAGCTCAACTAGTTATACAAGTGAGGGAGGCATTAAAACAGATATTGCTGAGTTATCTCTCTTATTTAAAGAGTTATCCATGATGAAGCAATCGTAAGGCGATTATGACAAGCATAGTATTTTGAGACTTCTGACAAATTCTCATGAGGATTTAGTTAAGACCTTATAATCAAACAAGCAGAAAATTTTGAAAAATCAAAGGTGAATGATATCTCCGTGTGAAAAAATGGCTCAAAGAATTCTACAGAGCTTTGTCACAAGGAGTCTAAAGCCACACATATTAAATTATTTTTATAAAGACAGTGGAGAATGACTTTTTTAACAATAGAATATAGCCTTGAAGCTCAGTCCTTTAAACACACACTGAAAATTATCTTCAGCTAAAGCTACAAAGTTATATTCTTTTCTCAAGTAATATAGTTATTTGAAATTTACATGTATTTAGGAACAGGAAGAGAAATACCATTTGGCTTGCTCATCAGATGTCTTTAACAGAGATAAACAGAACTGAAGTTGAACAGTATGTCAAGTTTTAAAATAGATTTTTCTTATGACTAGTTAGTTAAAAGAAGATGAAGATGAAGAAGATGGAGAGGAGAAGGAAGAGGGGGAGAGGGAAAGGGAGAGAAAAGAATAAAAGGAGAAAGATAAGAAGAAAGAAAATAAGAAAGGCAGAATAAAAGGGAAGACGAGAGAGAAGGAAAAAGAAAAAGACAGAGAACTTGAGACTCTTCGAGAAGCTATCGATGTCCTAGTCCCTGCACGCTCTAATTAGTTGAAAGCAGGTCAAGTCGAAGACTGATAATCAATTAACTTATGTCTTTTAAAATGTTGACATTTATATTCAGTTTAACTAAAATCAGATAAATCTAATAAAATAAAATGACAAGAAGTGTCTATTTAAAGAAAAGTGTCTCATTGATAAAAATCAAATGTAAAAAGAAAAAAATGACATTTTAATTAACATTTCAAAGTACAGTTAAAATCTTAAAAACTGACTTAGCATATTACCTTGCTATGAATTTTTCCTTCAAAGACACATAGGAAGAGTTGTTTCTTCTGTACTTAAAGCAACAGGAAAAAATTAGTTACAAGCATGTAAAGGTTGGGTGTTTTTAATTTTAATCCAATTTTGATAAGCTTCAATTGTTCTTATCTATTGCTAATCCCCCCTCATGTCTGTTTTAGTTAATTGCAGTTAATAGTAGCATTTCCAGGCAGTTACCTTTTTAACCCTCACAGTGTTTCATAAGATGTCTTTTTAAAAAAAAGTTCTCAATTTGATTACTCAAAACTAAATGAAAAATATTACCTTCTCTTGTTGATGTCAGATCTTTGAGTAAGAAATCCTCTATAGATTGCTCTATAATTTTTAAGCTATATTTTTCTTTAATGACAACCTAAATCTAATTGCTTGCAGCTAGAATAATCTGCTATTGGGTCCCAGGCTTAAGCCTGAAGTTCCTTCATGAGTACAGATCGTAGGTATAGGATATAAACATATACACAGGTTATAAACACATACATAATAAGTCCTCACTAAATGTTGAAAGATCCTGCCTAACTTTAGTAGAGAAGTACAAATTATGTCTTTAAATTATTTTCTATTTCTAATAGTAGTAAAATATTAAAGTGTCTTATGTTTCCCCTTGTATTAAAGAATATATTTTATAACCTTATTTTATAGGTTTTTTTTTTTCTTTTGGGTCTTCATGACCAAATTCAATACCAACTACCACTGCATTTTTATATAGCATTTTTATAACTTTACCTTAAAATAAATCTAGAATAAACTAGAGACGTTTATATTTGTCATTTTTCTTGTTACTATTTGCTTTTCTCAATGAAAAAAAATCCTATCAATTAATTTCACTATCAAATACACCTAATGTCTCTTCTGCTGTCCAAAACTTATGTTTTAAATGTTTTCTTCACATCTCTTAACATAGCTCCAAACAGTCAGGGCCTATAGCTGAATTACACCGTCTAATTATATCTATATTTTCTTTTGGTTTATACTTTTGTGCAACTATCCTGAAATATTCTGGAAAGTGTTAACCATCAGCATCATTTTCTGTTAGAAATATAACTATATCATTAGTAATGACTAACTTATAAATATTTCCTATATGAATCTCCTTGAATTAATGTTTTCTAATTTAATCCTCACAATAATTCAATAAAGAAAGTAGTGTTATTATACTCATAATGAGATAGACTAAAATAACATTGGGTGACTTGCCAAAGATCACACACTTAATAGAATTGAGCAGAACAATAATCCATTAATTAAGTCACAGCTTTTCCTTTCAAAAATTTATATTCAACAGAAAATATTCTTAGTATTATTTACATTTAATGGGATCTAATTCTGAGCCAAGTCAGTGGCGGTAGAATTAGAAATGAGAAGGTTTTGTGACCCATCAGTGATTTACAGGGTGACTAAACTCCTTCAGATTTATGATGATAAAAATATGTTGGTAAGTACAAAGGAGTCGATGATAAATTGCCAGAGTCATAAAAAATAGCCCTCAGCAGGTGAAACTAATTGTTATTCAAGGGGATAGAACATGACACATTTTTGAGATGTATATGTTGAGGCCTGAGCACATAATACTCCGATGATACCACAGATTCCATCTAGGCTGTAGCTAGATTCTTTTTTCATTTTTATTAATATCATCAACTGATAATTGAATAGATTATGCAGTGCCATCTAAGAAAATACTGACTGATTTTTTCTTAAGATGTTTGTAGCCTCATAGCGAAAACTAAAGCTTGACTTGGATTTTGTTGTAACTGTTAGCCGAAATGAGGACTGTAATTATCTGGCATTTCATACTTAACTTACTCAAACAATCAAACTTATAGTTTTCTAGTACATTTATTCTTTAAATTGTGTCAGGTATTGCTGGATTCAGTCTTTTTTGTAATTGCATGCATGAAATAAATTTGTATAATTTTGGGTTGGGTGATTAAGCAAGATTTTGATAAGATGGAAGATCATATAATTCCAGGATGCATAGAATGAACCCTTTAAGAGAAATTATGCATTGTTGAAAATGTAATATAAGGTGTAAAGAGTTGAAAGGAGTCTGTTCAAGTGAGGAGCCCTAAAGCTTTAGCCTCACCAGTTTCATGGTAAATTTACCTCTTTAGAACAGGATACGTAAATATATTTGTAAATGTATATCACATGTACATTTACTTCGTACAAATGGATTCTTTCTAAGAATATGACTGCTGGCACAGTCTGTGAATATTCAAAGTTCATATTTTTGTATTTTATCTTTTATAGTCAGTCATTATATTTATATATACATTATTTATTTGTCTCTTAATATTTAGCATTTATAGTACTAGGCATTTTTATTTTTATCAGTCACATTGTAGAATGGTTCTACCTCATATAATAAATGTAGATTGGTACAGAAAAACATACTTTTAACTGTATATTATAACAATAAAAATTAGAGCCGAGAAAAAAGGATCTAGAATGAAATGCAATTTAAAACCAAATTGATTTCCAGGCATATTTTAACAATGTAGTTAGAAATTCAGAATATACTCCTGTCATACCATTTTCATCGACATTGGTTGGTATTGTTCCTTTAAAAAAAAAGGCCATTGACTTGCTAACATATGGTGTGGCCATGTGCTCTTTGAACTATGGCCAGGCCACGTTTTCTTAAGCTTTGGCCCCCTCCCTTACCTTGGGGAGGCGAATCTCCTCTTTTTCTCTCTCTCTTTATAATTTACTTTATAAAAAAAATCTATATTTTCTAACCCCCAAAAAACACTTTGGAAGATCACAAGTGCTGTGACAGGAACATGATAGAAAGGCAGACTCTCTGTTCCTGTCTACACAGCATGAGAAGTTGGTGCAGCCCTCCCCCTTGTCCCCTTTTTCTGAGGCTTCAGTGCACCCCCACGTGATCTCCCAGTCTCCCATCATCAGGGCAGATGCCTCCACTCTTTATCGGCCTACCCAATGGTGAGCCAGCTCTTCCTCTTAAGCACTACCTATTGAAATGAAGACTGAGCTACAGCACCAAAATAAAAATCTCTCAGAAGGCCACAGCGCTAGTGTACAGGATAAACTTCCTGAGACCTCCTCACTCTCAGCCCTGCAGAAAATAGTATGTTAACTCATACATGCAGTGTAACATTTCAGAAAAACACGACATCAAAACTATCCTGAACCAAAGAATCCATACAGAACCTTGACCCTATGAGAACACTCAGAAATGAAGCCAAATAATCATCTACACTATACACCACAATCAAGCTCTATAAGGAAAAAGAAAGAATAAAAAATAAAGGCTCCATCCAAATGATAGAAAATTCAAAAATAAGAAACAACAACTCCTTCAGATTAGAAGAAATCAGTACAAGAATTTCACTAGTACAAAAAGACAGAGTACTTTGACACTGCCAAAGAGTCACACTAGCTCTCTAACAATGGATTCCAAAAATAAATATTCTGAAAAGACAGAAAAAGAATTAAAAAATCTTATTGCAATAAAGCATGTTGAGCTCCAAAAGAAGTTGAAAACCAACACACACACACACACACACACACACACACGCACACACACCAAACAGGAAAAAAAAATTTATAATCTAAAAAATGAGACAGCTATATTAAAAATACCAAAAAAAAGAGCAATTAGAACTTTTGAAATAGAAAAAAATTACCAAAAAAAAAAAAAATTTTCAAAATACATTTGGAAGCTTTAACAATAGATTGAAGAAAACTTCAAAGCTTGAAAATGGGTCTTTAGAATTAACCCAGTCAGACAAAAATAAGCAGGAAATAATTGTTCAAAGTGAACAAAATCTTTGAGAAATATGGGATTATGTAAACCAACCAAATCCGCAAATTTTAGCATTTCTGAGCAAGAAGAATAATAAGTAAGCAACTTGGAAAACATATTTAAAGAAATAGTTAAGACAGTTATTTCTAAACTTACTGGAATTTTCAGCATCCAAATACAAGAAATTCAAAGAACAACTGAGGTATATCATGATAGATGAGCATCATCAAGACATAGAGTCATCAGATTATCCAAGGCCAATACTAAAGAAAATATCTTGAGGACAACTAGAAAAAAAGTGTACAATCACCCAGCAGTAGTTCCATCAGACTAACAATAGGCATCTCAGCAGAAATATTACAAGACAGAAAAGACAAGGGGTCATTTTTCAGCTTTCTCAAGAAAAAAAAAAAGCCAGTCAATAATTGTATATCCTGCCAAATTTAGCTTAATAACAATGGAGTAATAAAATATTTCTCAGATTAGCAAACTCTAAGGGAAGTCATTACCACTAGAATGACTCAACTAAAAAATATTCAGAAGAATTATAAACATGGAAACAAAAAGATTGTAATTGCTACCATAAAAGTTCATGTAAGTACAGAAATCACGGCTCCTGTAGAAAAGTTTACACAATTGAGAATACAAAGCAATCAGCTATTAGCACTATGACAGAAACCTTGCATATCAATATTAACCTTGAATATAAACAGTCTGAATGTTCCAGTCAAAATATATAGATCGACAAACTGGAATTTTAAAAATCTGCTCCTTTCAAAGGACCCACCTATTTGTAATAACACACACAGACCCAAAATAATAAGGCATAGAGATATATTACACAAATGAAAAACAAAAAAGACCAAGCGTCACCATTCTTGTATCAGATAAAACACGATTTAAATCAATAACAGAAAAAAAAACAAAAGAGTGTTACATGAAGATAAAGGGTTATATTTCATCAAAAAAATTTAATTAACTTCAATATATATTCAGCCAACATCAGACCCATCTAGATTTATAAAATGCATACTAGTAGACCTAAAAAAAAGATAGAAAGTCATATAATAATAGTGGAGGACTTTATCACACCATTAACAGCACCACACAATCATTAAGGCAGAAAACTAACAAACTCTGATTAAATTGGAAACGCTTGATCAAATGAAACTAATACACATCTACAAGACATTCCAACCACCAGCTATAGAATATAATTTTTTCTTAAAAATGTGGATTAAACACTCTCTAAAATTGACTGTATGCACAATAAACGTAACAAGTTCAAATCTTATTAAGCATCTTAAACCACAGTGGAATAAAAGTAGACATCAATACCAAGAGGCACTCTTGAAACACACACAGGAACATAGAAACTAAGCAACTTGATCTGAATAACTTTGGGGTAGGTAACAAAATCAAGGCAAGAAAATGTTTTTGAATTAAAATAAATGAAAACAGAGACACAACATACCAAAACCTCTGGAATACAACAAAAACAGTGTTCAGGGGGAATTTCATAGTGCTAAAGACTTACAGAAAAGAGATCTCACATTAACAACCTAATTATTACATCTCAAGGAACTAAAAAAAAAAGAAAAAGAAAAACAAGAAAAAAACCTAACTCAAAGCTAACAGAATAAATAAAATAATGAAAATCAGAACCAAAATGAATAAAATTGAGACCTCCCCAAAAAAAAACTCATATAAAGAATGCAAAAAAAATGGCTTTGTAAAAGTTTGCCAGCTAGATTAACCAAGAAAAGAGAGAGAGAGAGAGAGAGAGAGAGAGAGAGAGAGAGAGAGAGAGAGAAGATTCAAATAAGCACAGTCAGAAATTATAAAGATGACATTACAAATGATCTCACAGAAATACAAAAGATCTTCAGAAACTGCTAAGAATGTGTCTATACACCCAACCTAGAAAACTTAGAGGAAATAAATAAATGCCTGGATGCATACAACCTTCCAAAATTGAGACAGAAAGAAATTGAGATCCTGAAAAGACCAATAATGAAGCATGATTTTTAATCAGTAATCAAAAATACATCAACCAAAAAAAAATCTCAGGACCATACAGATTTACAGCCAAATTTTACCAGACATACAAAGAAGACCTGATACCAATTTTAATGACTCAATTCCAAAAAAATCAAGGAAGAGAAATTCTTCCTCACCTCATTCTATAAAGCCAGTTTTATCGTGATACCAAAATCTGGCAGGAACACAACAAAACAAGAAAACTACAGGCTAATATCTCTGGTTAACAGAGAGGAAATAATTCTCACAAAACATACTAACAAGCTGAATCTGCAGCACGTTAAAAAGAAAATTTACCCAGATAAAGTGGGATTATTTTCAAGGTTCAAGGATGGTTGAACAATATGCAAAATATATACATGACTCATTACATAAATAATTTTAAAAACATATTATTGAATGCAGAATAAGCACTCAATAAAATATAACATAATAAAAACCCTCAACAAAACTAGGCATTGAAGGAGGATATCTCAGAATCATAAGACCTGTATGTGACAAAACCATAGCCAGCATAATGAACAGGGAAAAGCTGAAAGCATTATCCTTAAGGACTCGAACTAAGAAAGATGTCTACTCTAACCACTCCTATTTAACAATGCACTGAATGTTCCAGCTAGAGAAAGTAAGCAAAAGAGAGAAATAAAAAGCATTCAAATGAGAAATTAAGAAGTCAAATGATCTCTGTTCACTGACAACATAATCGTATACCTAGAAAACCCTAAAGATTCCTCAAAAAGACTACTAGACCTGATAAACAACTTCAGTTACCTTTCAGGAGACAAAATAAATGCACAAAATCAGTTGCATTTCTACACACCAACAATGCTGGGAACCGAATCAAGAAGTCAATCCCATTTACAATAGTTAAAATACAATAAAATAAACTACTTAGGCATACAATCAGCCAAGGAGGTAAAAGATCTCTACAGCAAGAACTACAGAACAATGATGAAAATATTATAGATGACATAAACAAATGGGAGATCATCACATAATAATGGATAAGATCAATAATAATAAAATGATAATACTATCCAAAACAATCTACCAATTCAATAAAATTTCTACCAAATTACCAATATCATCTTTCATAGAATTAGAGAAAGCAATTCAAAAATCATATGAAACAAAAAAGAGGCTGAATAGCCAAAACAGGAGGCATTACATTACTTGACTTCAAACTATACTACAAAGCTATAGTAACTAAAACAGTGTGAAACTGGTACAAAAATATACACAGAGCTCAGTGGAACAGAAGAGAGAAGTCAGAAATAAAGTCAATACCCACAATGTACTGATTTTTTAAAAAGCCAACAATTACAAACAATAGGGAAAGAACACCCTATTCGATGTATGCTGTTGAGAAACCTGGTTAACCATATGCAGAGAATGAAATGGACCCCTCTTACCATACACAAGATGAATTAAAGACTTAAACTTAAAACCTGAAGCTATAGAAATCCTTGAAGAAAACTCAAGAAAAACTCTTCTGGACATTGGCCTGGGCAAAGCATTTATGACTAAGTTCTCAAAAGCAAATGCAACAAAACCAAAAACAGGCAAATAGGACTTAATGAAATTGAAGAACTTTTGCACAGCAAAAGGAACAACCAGCAGAGTGAATAGATAACCTAAAAATTAGACCCCCAAAAAGTAACCCTTCTGACAAAGGGCTAAAATCCAGAATCAACACAGAACTCATACAAATCAATAAGATAAAGAAGTATCACCCCATTAGAAAGTAGGCAAAGGATGTAAACATTTTTCAGTAGAACAAGTACAAGCCAACATACATATGAAGAAACGCTCAACATCATTAGTCATCAGAGAATTGCAAATTAAAAACATAATGAGATACCATCTCACACTGGTCAGAATGTAGGAAAAAAAGAATGCAGCCAAAAAAGGGACTACTTATACATTGTTGGTGGGCATGTAAATTATAGGAATTCATGAACTCTTATCAAAAACAATATGTAGATTTTCTCAAAAGGATAAAAATTAAATTACCATTTATCCCAGTAATCCCACTACTGAGAATCTACCCAAAATAAATAATTGCATGGAAATGACACCTGCATTTATATGTTGATCACAGCACTATTTATAACAGCAAAGTCATGAAATCAATGTAAGGGTTCATCAACGGTTGATTGGATGAAGAACATGTGAAAAATGTACAGCATAGGACACTGGCCAACTATTAAAAAGTCATGAAATCAGGTCCTTTTGCAGCAACATGGATGGAGTCAGAGGTCGTTATCTTAAGGGAAATAACTCAGAATTGAAAATCAAATTATAAGTAGGAACTAAGCAATGAATGCGCATGGACAGAAATATGGAAGTCATAGCCACTGGGAGCTCCAAAAGGTGGAGAGTGAGCAGGGCACGCCAATGTTACCAACCTACACATGTACACCTTGAATTCAAAGTAAGATTAAAGTAAACGTAAAACTAATCATTTTATAGGCAAATTTGAAAATATTCCCATAGATGTGTTGATTGTCTTCCTCTATGTTATTTTTTAACTCTTTCTCAGTGTTCTGAAAGGTAGTAGATGTTTATTCTAGTGATTACTTTATATATATATATACCATATATATAAACATATTTTCTTTTTTGGCACATTTGACATATTTGTAGTATACTATGTAACATAATTTATCATTTTATGTTGCCAAATCTTTCAATATTTTTACTATAATTTGGGAATTAATATTTAAAGGACCATTCACTTTCCTAATATGAGACTAGTTGCTTATAATTTATACAATATTTTAAATATTCTTTTATATTTAGTAAATTTAGAATTTATTTACTTGTGATTGCGTTAGGGTTATAATTTTGTTTTCCTTCAAACATTTAGTTTACAAAATTGAATCATGTTATGCTCAGATATATACTACATATAAACATACATATAATTCTTTCAACTTCTAATAATTATTCCATTTTGAACTGACATCTTTTAAAACTCCTATTAGCATTATGCAATTAATTTTCACCTCATATATCAAGAGACAAGGCTACATACATACCAAAATACATTGTTTTAATTTTTTCCAAAAGAAATGTGGCTCTTTCAGTTGCATGTTCTTTTCATTTTCTTTTGAAGAGAGAAGTGGGAATTTGACATTTAGAAGTTTAAGTTTCTATGCAGTGTCAACATGTGAAATTCATGAAATGAGACTGGGATAAATATGTTGTCTGTATTAGCCATAAGGTAACTGAGTTGTGATGTAATAAAGAGTCTTTTTCAGGTAATCAATACTCTATTTAGAGAGTTCCTTTCAAGAAGTGATATAACCCCACACAAGAGATTACATCTATGAAGATGTAAATAATAGATTATTTGAAAAGAAACATTAAATCTATGATTCAAGTCTGTTATCTGCCTACAGAAATATCCATTCTTACCTTTGGAATCAGATAAGAGTCACTGTGCTCAGGAAAGCATGGATTTCAAATAATCTGTTTGCATTTCCTAAAATCCATGCCTTTGTGTGCTTCTGCTGATATTCAGGGAACTAGGTCAATTCCACTAGGCCCCAGAGTGTCAATTTGTATAAATTCATAACTCCAAATGAACCTTAGGTTACATAGGTCAAGTTCTAGTTAATAATCCTGTTAAGATGTTAATTGAAATTGCGTTAAATTAGAAAAGTAAGTCTGGAAGAAGAAAAATATGTGCAGAATAATGTTTCTTGCCATTTGTTTTGATCTGCCTTTATGCAATATGAAGTGAGATCACAGTCTTGATGCGGGTTTATTTTCACATTTCTTATAATTAAAAGAAATGAATGATTCTGCTATATGAGCATAAATTTTTATATTATGTGTTTCTATATAGAGGAGCTTAATATTGGTATATACATGTGTTATACTTATAAATATATACATTAGCATTTATGTGTACAAATGTAGTTGCATATATGCATATATAAAGCAAAACTTTATTTCAACTCTAGTACTTTTCTGGTTTACAAATATTATGCAAAATTAATACTATTTTAAAATCTCCTGTGTGATCCTCTTCTTCAGGATCTTTTTGCACCTCCACAGTGACAGAAATGACTTTTGGCTCTTGGGGAAGTGGGAACTATTCTATGTGTGGGAGAAGTCACCTGCATGAATTCAGAGCATCTCTGACCCTTATATGTCAAGATTGCAAGACCTCGCCATTTTTTTAAGCCGTGTCAGTTTTCAAAGTTATGTTTGTGATGAGCAACTTTGGAAGATGAGGTAATGTCACCTTCTTGAACCAAAGCAGGCTTTCTACTGCTTAATCTTTCTTTTTTTTTTTTTTTTTAAGTGAGAAAGCAGGGTTTATTGAGAGAACAAAAAAGCTCCCATAGTGGGAGGGAACCCGAAGCGGTTACCCTCTAATACTTACTGTCAAAGTCCTAGGTCAGTGTCTCTCGGCTGTTAAGCAAATCCACTGAATATGCGGTATCCACCCACGCAGCCTCCCACTCTCCATATTGCTCCAGTAGGACTTGGTAAAAAAGGGAATTGATGTGTGGTGCTGATGCTTCTACAGCTGCTGTACTGTTCTTTGACTCTTACCCAGAAGTCTCATGTTTTCTGCTTGCATCATGAAATAGTAATAGGGTAGCTCATCAGGTTGGAAGAAAGTGAAATTGAATCCTAAACCCAACAGTTTTGATGATGAGTTTGGGACATCAACAGGCGCGTGGCTTTAATTAAGAGTGTGGTCAAGGAACATACAAAGCAAGTTTGAGGATATAAGCACATTCTTTGGGATGGGTAGCAAAAACTCCTGCTTAAATGGAGCACTACCTGTTAATGAGACTGAACAACGAGAGGCAGAGTTGAAACAAACCCAGGAATGGTGCTTATTTTTCTCTGGGTGGGACAAGGAGGGATGCTGATAATGTCAATGGAACAACAAATTCCAAAACTATAGCTGGAAGGCAGTGTACTGTGGTTGTGCAGTTCCCCAAGTTGAAATAAATGATGTCAGCAATAAGGACCTCACTAGTCAATACAGAGCTTTGGATGAGCCAGACGCTTCAAAGATTTGTTTGGTTGGGCAGCACACAAGTGGACCCTTAAATGCAAAAGTAAACACAAGGTCTTGTTCACTAACAAGGAGCTATTCAACACTGCTGGGTAACTTGCAGTGGGGCAGAGCTATAGAAATTTGTACATGGCAGAAAGATAGGGGACCTCTGGATCTAAGGGTTTACCAAATGTTGAGCAGTGCATGAAGGAACAAGCAGACCTCTTGTGGGCACCAACTTTGGAAATAGTGGCTAAGAAAGGAAAAAAATTCTTTCTGCTGGACAAAACTAGCCAATCCATTTATTCTAAGCTTCCTTCTTTCCCGTTCACTCCATGAATTTTAGTTCCCGATTACCTTTCTACTGATCCTAATGAGACAGGAAGCTCCCGAAATCAGCTAATCAGATTTGCCCCACTGCAGAGTTCTCAGTGGGGAACCTTGTAAGTGAGGCCTTTCCGACAACTCAATGCATTCTCAATGCTTTCCACTTTGGAATGTATAATCATTATTGATGTTTAAAGTGCAGGCACTGTGAATACTCAGGAGTGTTAGAGGAAATTTTTCTGTTTGGAGACAGTCACATACAGAGAGATGCTTTTTGTCTCCTCCTGAGGTTCAGCAGATGTAAACCAGAAAATCTGGAGAAGGCAGAATCACAGGAAGCCGTCAACAACTAGATGGTTCATAGAGCACTCAGGGATGTCCTTTGCCAGAAGAACAGCACTGCCTTTCATGCAGTCACTAAGTAGTAACCTTTTACACTTTCAAAACAACTGTTAACTAGCTACTAAGCTCTTATTGAAACTGCATAGCTGGCCCATCAAGGAATTGTAGTTTTCTAGCCTGAAATTGTTATTCTGAGGGTGTTTTTGTTTTTGTTTTTGACTCAATGACTCATATGGGAAAAGCCTAAGAGGCCTCATCCTTCCCGTGGAAATGATGGATTTGAGAGTTCAGCTGCTTCAATATTATATGAGAAGTGTCAGCTATGACAGGAAGAAAGACTCTACTTTCTATTCTATGACCTGAAGCAAAGGTGCTTGTGCTATGAGCTCTTGATTTACAAAGATCCCCTTAAATACATGACTTGGTTCACTAAGGCAGCGGTCCCCAGCCTCTTGGGCATCAGAGACTGGTTTTGAGGAAGACAATTTTCCATGAACTGGAGGGGTGGGGGTTGTTTTGGGACAATTCAAATACATTACATTTGTTGTGCACTTTATTTCTATTATTATTACACTGCAGTATATAATGAAATAAGTATACAGCTCACCAAAGTGCAGAATCAGTGGGAACCCTGAGCTTGTTTTCCTGTAACACCCAAAGTACGTTATGTCCAGTCTACTCCTTAATCTTATTTTGGTTGCTGTCACAACAGCAAATCCTGTTTCACAAAGACAGGATGTTGGAAATGGAGACAAGCTTTTCTGTGCATTTGTGGCAATCTCAGGATAGTCCATCTTGACTTTAATCCAGAGCATATGGAGACTTGATGCTGTCTCATATGTACTTTTAAGGCCACTGTCATTTGTGATCTCAAGCAGTTGATCCTTTTCTAGCAAAGGCAAAGTCGACTCACCTGGCTTGTTTACATGGGTCACGGATCCATTTCTTTCTATGTTGGGGTCTTTTGTGGTTGGGAAGTCATGCTCAAACTCTTTTAAAGCTGAGATCAGTGATCATGCACCAGCTGAGAAAAAGGCGGCCTTGGTTCAGTCTCTTTCAAAATCTCTGCTAAGGTTTGAAACATGTCAATAATCCTAACGTTCATTCATTGCCCCCATAATTCATTTGGCTTCGAATGTAGCCACTTTATCTGCCGACTTGAACACAGTTGTAACTCTCCCCGGAAAAGGAAGATTGAGTTCATTGAGCAGCTTGAATATGTCACAAAAGCATGCAAGTTTTGCAACCCATTCTGTGCCACTGAAATGGACCTCCAGTGGTGACTTTTTCTAAAAGAAATCTCTGGAGCAATGTTCATAACTCAAACTCTCTGGCCAGGGATCCACCTTTAGAAAGCCATCTCACTTCTGTGCAAAAGGGAAGACATGTGTGTTCTGCGTCCATTTCCTCACAGAGCTGTGTGAACAGATGTGAGTTAAGGCCATGTACTTCAATGTGGTTAATTATCTTAATCACATCCTGCAAAATTTTTAGTGCAAGTGATACTTATCGGCATTTCTCCATGGACGACACAGTGTATAGACTGACATTCACAAGTGGCCTCTTTGACTCAAGTAGTAAAATCAGAAAGCCGTCCGGTCAAGGCAGCCACTCCATCTGTATATATACTGACACAAAATGACCAATTCAGTTTTCCTGATATGTGATCATTCAAAGACTTGAATAGTTCTGCAGCTGTGGTATTGGTTGGCAACAAAAGGGCACATTACATATCTTCATGCACATCCTCCTGAAAAATATATAGCACAAAACCAAGCATTGTTGTCTTGATGTCAACATCGGTAGACTCACCACCCTGGATTGCATGCCATGATTCATTAATCCTCTCTAAAAATTGCACCTTGATATCCTCTGCTATTTCATCAATTCATCTAGTTATGGTGCTAGCCAAAAGAGGAACACGTGCCACATTTTGAACTACAGCCTCTCCTAAAAGTTCATGACAAATGTCTTAGCAGTGGGAAAGAGCATAGTACAGGGCTTCTTAGCTTTAGCAATATGATTAGCCACTAAGAATGATGCTCTCAGAATGATGCTCTCAGTGTGGACACATTTGGTGAAGTGATGGCCTTCAAAAATTGCTTCTGTTCTTCGTGTTCAAATTTTTTTTTTTTTATTAAACTCCAAAGATTTGTCTTTTAATGCAAGGTGCTTGGTCTCCATGGGGCAAAGCAGTTTTGAAAGTTTCACGTTGGGTAGCCGGTCATGACATATTGTACAAAGTGGACTTGGAGAATGTGAACCATCTGTTGAAATGAACTTGCAATTTAAGAAGGACTCTTGGTATTTTCTTTCAAATGCAGCTTTCTTTTGGTTGGCAATCTTAGCATCTTCGGCCATCTTATCATTGGGTCTTTCCACCTTTTCAGAGAAGCCCTCCAGGGACGTTTGTTTCTTACTCATTTTGTCTAGGGTTACTTGTGGGTTTACCAGAACTGTGAGCGAAAGAGGCGAGAATGGAATCAGTGAATAAAATAACAGGAGGGCCATGGGAAGACTAAAATAAGTGTCAGATTCTGACTTAAAGTCTACCACCAGACACCGTTGCACAATTAAGTACATCACTCTCTTGCCACTCACTGATAGGGTTTTGGGATGAGTCTGCAAGCAATTGATTTATTATAGTCTCTGTACAAACCTCACTGCTAATGTTCATCTGTATTTGCAGCCACTTCCCAGTGCTCACATCACTGCCTCAGTTCCACCTCAGATCATCAGGCATTAGATTCTCATAAGGAATGTGCAACCTAGATCCCTCATATGTACAGTTCACAATAGGGTTCACACTCCTGTGGGAATCTAATGCTGCCACTGGGCTGACAGCAGGTGGAACTCAGGCAGTAATGCCCACAATGGAGGGCAGCTGCAGATGCAGAGGAAGCTTCACTCACCCTTTGTTCACCTCTTCCTCTACAGCCTAATAGGTCACAGACCAGGACCCCCATCGTTGGCCTGGGGTCTGGGAACCCTTGCGCTAAGGGATTGTTTAAGTGAAACTCTTAAGACAAGAGGGATATAGAACTACATAGATACATATTGAAATTTTATGTATGTATTTTTTTCTTTTCTGGCATGATTCTTCTTCCTTTCTACAACCCCAAGCCAGCTTGGCCGGTCCAACTTCCAGGTGTCAACCCTGTCAAAGGAAGATATAAGGCATGCAAGTTCATTGCCAGTTCAGCCACATGGATTCTCTTGTCGGACTGACAAAGTATTAGATCATGAAGACACTGACATCTTGGTTGAGTATATAGTTCAATGGGTTCCCCTGGAATGGCCCGCTCAAGCCAAGTTAGGCATAAAATGAGGCTCCGGTCATTGTAAAAAAATGTACTGAGTCCCACTCCAACCTGATCCTTATTGACAAAAAGTCCCAAATGTCAAAAGTCAATGACAACAAAAGGTAATTTTTAACTACTAGGACATAACAAATTGATTTTGTGTCTGTTAAGAGAGAAGAACACTGACACTTATGGAGGAAACATCTTAGAACAGGAAGTGTGAGGATGGAGGTACACTTAATGTTCCTTTATCTCCTAGATATAGCAAAGCAATCATATGGTCTCCCTAAACCAAGCAGCAGCTGTGGCTGACAATCTGATCTTCCATGGGCTTTGTTATCTCTTTCCACAAACTATGAATATGGAAAAATTCATGTGGGCGTGGCTGGTTTTGACACCACTAGTAAAAGCTTCTGAACTTGGAATCCATCTTTCCCATCCACTGCTGCGTGTGTACAAATAGACAGATGAGCACAACTTTTGTTTTAATATGATTGCTAAGAATCCATATGCTTTTATTAATACCCAAGTGGCCTTGGGTCATGTCATGTGTATTAGTCCATTTTCTGTTGCTAGTAACAATATCTAATATTGTTTAATTTATTTGGGAAAATAAGTTTATTTCTTACAGTTATGGAGGCTGAGAAGTCCAAGGCTGAGGATCTGCATCTGGTGAGGGTCTTCCTGCTGGTGAGTTCTCCACGGAATCTTGAGGCTATGAATTGCATCTTATGATAAAGGGCTGAGCATGCCAGTGCTGGCTCAAACCCCTCTTCCTCTTCTTATAAAACCACCATTTCTCCTCCCATTATAATCCGTTAATCTATGAACCCATTAATTCATGAATGAATTAATCCATTCATGAAGGCAGAGCTCTCATGACCCGATCACCACTTAGAGCTCCACTCTTCAATAATGCCACATTAGGGATTAAATTTCAGCATGAGGTTTGGAGAGAACAAATATTCAAACAATAGCACGGTGTATATAATGTTCGAGGCACTAGCTATTTGATAACACTACACAAATATATCCATGTAATATTGATTAAAATTAAGTTTAACTACAACTCCTAACTGGAATGAGCCATGCCTTTTCAATTGAATGTTTGTATGTGGTGAGAGTTAGCTGCACAATACCTTCCATTTGGCTGGGAATTGCTTTTTGGCTCATTGATTATACCCTGGAATTATTAACATTGAAAAAAGATCAGGAGGTCAACCTTATTTCTCCTACATGGGTATTAGTGGATGATAGGTTGGTCTTAGACTACATCTTGTCACCTAAAGTAAGATCTACTGGTTATCCTTGAAACATTTTCAAAGTTATCTAAGTATGAGAATTTGATGTCACTAGTACAGATTGATCTCATTATTCTTCTTGAAGCTTTGTTGATAACTAATGGTTGTATAAAATGATTAATGGCATTGAACAAATTTGATCTCAGCCTGTCAAGTCAATCAGAGTAGAAAATAAAGTGGCACACTTACATGAAAATTTCAGTTTGTCCATGAACATGTAGAGCAAAGGATCGACTGTTGAGAGTGCCAGTCATAATCCCAGAGCATTCCTGCATGTCCTTGCTAGATATGTCAAGAATCCAAGTTCGGGAAGCTCTTTATCTGAAGCATTTCCAAAGTTGTATTTGGAAAAGTCAACCTTAAAATATGTGGTGATATCTCCCTTTGTGACAAAGAGCAGATTCACTTACTACTTGGTATAAGACAAGTGAATTGCCTAAGATCAGTGTTTCTCTGCTATAATGCAAATCCACTTCATGGACAGTGACCATCTCTGACCTTCCACAACACTCCTGTGGGACTTGGGTGCAGGGGGACCAATAGGCATCTTATGTTTATGCTATTTGCATAACATAATAAATTAGTAACAAATGAGTAATATCTAGAATTTACAAAGAACTCAAACAATTCAACAACAAAACAAATAACCACATTTAAGTGTGGGCAAAGAACGTGAATAGGCATTTTTCAAAAGAAGATGCCCAAATGTCCAACAAAAATATTTTAAAAGCTCAGCATTATTAATTACCACAGAAATGCAAATTAAAACTACAGTAAGGGCAACCACTTCTGGTCCCCTCCCACTGTGGGAGCTTTTCTGTTCTTTCAATAAATCCTGCTTTAAAAAAAAAAAAAAAAAAACTACAATAAGATATCATCTTACACCAGTCAGAATGTCTATTATTAAAAAGTCAAAAAATAACAGATGATGAGATTGTGAAGAAAAGGGAATGCTTATAAAATACACTATTGGTGGGAATTTGAATTAGTGCAACATTTATAGAAAGCAATACAAAGATTTCTCAAACAACTAAAAATACAACTACTATTTGATCCCACTACTGGGTATCTACCCAAAGAAAAATAAGTTAATATATCAAAAAGGCACTTGCAGTTCTGTGTTTATCACAGCACTATTCACAAAAACAAAGATATGGAATCAACGTAAGTGTCCCTCGGTGAATGACTGGACAAAGAAAAATACAGTATATATACCCAATGGAATACTGTTCAGTCATAAAAAAAAAAATGAAATCTTGTCTTTGGCAGCAACATGGATGGAACTGAAGGCTATTACTAATACTATTACTATTACTATTACCTTAAGTAAAATAACTCAGAAACGAAAAGCCAAATGCTGCATTTCTCACTTTATAAGTGGGAGTTAAATAATGTGTACACATGGACATATTGTGTGGAATAATAAACACTGGAGACTCAGAAAGGTATGGGAGGACGAGGAATGAGAAATTACTTCATGCGTACAATGTACATTATTTGGATGATGGTTACCCCAAAGTCCAGAGTTCACCACTAAGCAATACCTCCATATAACAAGACTGCTCTTGTGCCCCTTAAATTTATACACATTTTTTAAATGAGTAAAAAAGTATTTTTGTATCTTATGTAGGAGTCTCCTGTTGTCTGCTAATTTTGTTGAAACAGTAATAGGCTTTCAAGTAGGTAAAACCAAATCCTAGTCACAAGTAAGTATGAAGGAAGACTCCTCCCCAAAATGGAATTTATTTATAAAAATTGTGTATTTATTCTTACATGTTTTAACTTTAGTCACCTTCAGAAACTCTTCATTTGATGCAATACACCTAACGAGATGCTTTTTCTGCTGCTCAGTTTTTGAACTCGTCAATTTTGATGCCTTTTAGTGTGTCTTCTGTTTTTGTTTCACCTCGTCCACATGTGTAAAAAGTTTCTCCTTGAGGACTTATTTCATCAGAGAAACAACAAAAAAGTTGCTCAGAGTGAGATCAGGTGAATAGGGAGGGTGGGACATGGAGGTTATGCTGTTTATGGTCAAAAACTGCTGGACATTCAGTGCAGTGTGGGCAGGTTGTCTGTGTAAATCACCCATGATGAAATAGGCAAATGCGTTGAAAGAATCTCCCTCCCCAAGAAAAAAATTCACTGAAGTCAACTGCAGCCTCTCACCACAACGCTAGCCGGTACACTGATGCCAATGGGTTCCCAGAATGCTTACCTAATGAGGGAATCCTGTACTACAAGAGCCCCACCCTCCAAAAACTAATTTTGTTTTTTTTGTGTGTGTGTGCATGTGTGTCCTCTTGTATAATCTTGGAAATTCACAGCATATATTTCTAACTTTCAACTTTAAAAAGAAGTTTAGCCAAGAAATATACTTTTACCTATGTTTTCAAACACACATACAGTTTGGAATACACTCTGAGATATCATTTTTAAAAATATTTGATACTTTCTCTTTTTTTAATTTTAGATTCAAGGGGTACATGTGCAGATTTGTTACATAGGCATATTGTATGATAGTGAGGTTTGAGATTTATTAAGCCACATCACGAGCATGGTAAGCATGGTACCCAATAGATCACTTTTTAACCTTCGCTATTCTCCTTCCATCCTTCCTTTCAAAGTCTCCAGTGTCTGTTGTTCCCATCCTTATGCTCTTATGTACCCAGTGTTTAGCTCCTACTCATAAATGAGAACAAGCGGTATTCTGTTTGTTTCTGTGTTAATTCACTTAGAATTAAGGCCTCGGACTGCATTCACATTGATGTGAAGGACATGATTTTGGTTCTTTTTTATGGCTGCGTAGTATCTCATGGTGTATATGTACCACATATTCTTTATCCAGTTCATTGCTGCTGGATACCTATGTCGGTTTCAAGTATTTGCTACTGGAATCAGCTTTTTCTTCTTTGCTCCTCTAATGAATATTAAATGTATAGTTTGTTTAACAATCTCATGGTCTCAGTGAAAAAAGTTATTCATCGTGTCAATAACATGAACATTTCTTACTAATGGCTATCTCGTTGCTGAGTAATTACTTTTTTCTGGAGCAGTGACAAAACCAAAGAAATAAGATATAATTCCACAGAAGAATCGCCATCAGCTCGTGAAGAAAAATTACATTGCACCATCTTTATTATGGCGGGGGAGAGTTGTTTAAACAGGAACAAAAACACTTAATGTAGATTTCACATCCAATACCTGACATGTTAAACAACATTAATTATCGTTTTCTTGGTATTCCAAGTGTATCAGTTACATCTTGCCACAATAAATGCTGCGTAAGAGATTGCACCCTAAGTGAGTGACTCTACACAACAATAATTGATTTTTTTAGGTCAGGGTCAGATGATCTTAGCTGAGCTTAGGTAGTTGAAATGAGTTTGCTCATGATTCTGTGGTTGGAGAACTGGTCAGCTGACTTTGGACACTGAACAACAAATCTCACATCTCATATCCTCCTCCATGGACAGAAGTATGACTTGACCACACCTTCTGGTGACAATATCAAGGGCAAGAACTGTATAGCTCAAGTTTCCAGACTTTGCTTACATATCATATTGGCTAATCTCTTAGTAGCCAAAGCTAGCCATGATAAACCCAGAGTTGGCATGGAGAACATCACAGATACATGGCAAAAATGCAAAAGTATGTGTTAAGAAATTAACTTGCCATACCAAATGTTGTCCAAGAATTCCCTTTATTCCAAGTGGCCAACAGAGGTTGGCTTTACTCTTCCTGAAATATATTGCATTACTCAGAAGCAATTTATCCTAAAGGATCATGAAATTATCTATAGATGACTTGATTATGATGTCAATCAGGAGATAATATCTTGGGATAACTGAGGTGCAGTTCTCCAAGATGTGGTATATTCTTCCAAAAGTGTCTAGCATATGTAATGTTCTTCTTCCCTTAGAATACATGAATCTGAGGAAAGGAATTAATTGTGAGAGTAATATTATACTTCATATGCTAAGGTATCATGATTGCTATAACAAATTACTTGATGGTTTATAAGGACAGACATGTATTCTTTCATAGTACTGGAGGACAGATGCCCAAAATCTGTACCACTGGTTTGAAATCAAGGTCTCCATCCTTGGGAGGACGGAGAAGTCCATCTTTCCTTCACCTCTTCCAGCTTTGGCATTCTCTTGCTTATGGCTACATGACTCCACAACCTTGAAGGACCAGCATTTTCAAATCTGTTCCTGTTTCATCTCCTCATTACCTTCTCACCTGTGTATGTGCCAAGTCTCCCCTTGCTTCCCTATTATGGTTCATATGAAGACACTTAGAGCTTTCTGGATTATTCCTCATAATCCTGCATTTGATCACATCTGCAAAAATCCTTTTTCCAAATAAGGTAACATTCATAGGTTCCAGAAATTACAACCTGATACTCTTGGGATCCATCTTTCAGCCTACTATAAATAATGACTCTCTGGTCAGTTTTTATTGGTGTCTTAACAACCAATCCATTTTTTAATCAAGAAGTAAAATAAATATTCCATTAAACTGTAAATAGACACTACTAGCTGGCCATTTCTTAACCTTTGTGCCCCATGATGAGCAAGCACAAAAAGGGTTACTCTGTGGTCTGGGATGATTAGGATGAATTCTTGTTGATATACAACCTGGATCAAGAGGGCTATAAAGGAAGAACTATGATGGAAAAAGACCAGGATAATCTCAGCTACACTACTGTACTCTACCAACCAATAATCTCAACTAACTCTGAGCTTGCCTGTGGGGATTCCTGACCTTTGTCTAAACCGAATGAAACATATTAAGTAGTGATTAGTATAGTTCTGTGCTAGGGTGACTAATGCAGTACTGTGCAAAAGTCCACAACAGAGCAAGTAACAACCAGCTCCAGTTGGTCAACAATTTTCATAACATCTATACAGGATATATGCCAGTTGTAGAATATGCATCCAGCTTCTCTTGGTTTCCATTATTAATCCTGATTCTGGCTGTGTGATCAAAAGTATTTTTTTCCTTATGTCACTGATGATGTATTGTCTATGCTCTCATCTAGAATCACTTCCTTCCCTGGGTCACTGCATCCCATCCTCTCCTGCTCAAGGCAAATGTTAGTTCTCATATCGAAGGAAGGAAGGAGGGAAGGAAGGAAGGAAGGAAGGATGTCCTTTTACCTTACTTCTTCTGCAAGCTTTTGTCATCTTTGTTTCCATTTATAGTCAAACTCTTGAATAGAGCTATCTATAGGCATGTTTTCAATTTTCCTCTTCTCACACTGGAAGCAACTCCAATCAGACTCCAAAATCTCCCTTCCTCCTAGCTATTGACTCTCTGGCCTCATCCCTGTCCCTCTATTATCTAACCAAACTCGACACTTTGTTCTTCCCAGTACACACGGACCTTATGTACCAGAGAACAGTTCTACTGTCTATTTCCTCTGCCCAAAATGCTATTTTAAAAAATATTTTGTTAGATAGCTTATTCTATATATTTTTTAAGTCCTGCTCAAATATCACATTCTCTTGAGTTACATTCTACCTAATTTCTTGGATCAGACTTTGTTCATTCAGTATAATAATTTGGTTTGCTTGATCTTCTGTCAGTTTTAAGTAGACATATTCAATTCACCTACTCTGACTTTGATTTTGTTAATTTCTTCTTGAATACTTTCAGATCTTGTGTAATCTGTTTTCATGCTACATGTTAGGTTCGTACATTTTTATAATTATTGTGTCTTCTTTGGAGTTTCTCCATTTGTTACTCAGTATTCATTATCCTTTATAATGTATTTTGCTAAAGTGTGGGTATATATTTATCTTCATTATAATTTGCCTGGTTAATCTTTATGAACCCTTTATTTTTCACCTGTCTGTACATGTATGTTTATGTATGTGCTCTGTTGTGTTAATTATAAGCTATATATTGGAAGATTTTAAAATCCAATTAGAAGCCAGGCTCGGTGACTCAGCCTGTAATCCCCCGCCTTGGGAGGCTGAGGTGAGTGGACTGCCTGAGCCCGTGGGTTTGAGACCCGCCTGGGCAACTTGGTGAGACCTCATCTCTACAATAAATCAAAAAATTAGCCGGGTGTGGTAGCGCACGCCTGTAATTCCAGCTACCTGGAAGGCTGAGGCGGAAGGATCGCAGGAGCCCAGCAGGTCGAGGCTGTGGTGGCTGAGAGCGGCCACTGCACTCCAGTCTGGGTGACAGAGTGAGACTCCAACTCAAAAAAAAAAAAAAAATCCAATTAGAAATCCTTTATGCAAGCCAGGACTTACATTTAATCAATTTACATTTATTGAGAACATTATATATAAAAAATCATTTCTTTTTTCACTTTTCGTCATTTCTCTTCACTTCTCTTTTGCTCTCTGCCTTTTTCCTGCTGATCAATTAACAGTGACTTCTGAATTTTTTATCACATGCTTATATTTTATACCAAGTTTACAGTCATTTACAATTGCAATACTTGGTATACATTTTCTAGAGCCATTTGACAAAATGTCAATGTTTCTTTTTATTTAAAATGTATAACAATCGTATATGTTCAGTAACACATTCAATATGCACATTTGAAGCTACTGTTTTTTGTTGTTTATCTATTTGAAATGTTTTAATATATAGTTTTACATTGCTTAGTGTTTTGTGTTCATTTAATTTTATCCAGAATCATTTCATCTTTCAATTGTGGATTCGACTGTCTTTCTTAGGGTTCAATTTAATATCGCAATGTGGTTCTACAAGTTCATTTGTGTATTCTCTCCCTAACGCCCTCTCTTCTCATTCACCCTCTTCAGTTGCTGCTTGTTTGTCTCCTACTTTCTCTTGGGTATCTCTTTCCTAAACCTAGGCTCGTCTAAGTTGGTCAGGGCTACCACCAGATTGTGACGTTAGATGCACAGCATATCAAGTAGGCAGGCATTGGTTGTCACAGACAGTGTTTGTTGTATCCTGGGTCTTTAGGCATTCATTTGCCTAAGGTACAGTCTTTGGTAGTAGTTTGCTGCAATCAGTGAAGCCTGTTTTATGAGAAGAAAGTAGTGAAACTCAACACCATACGTAAATTTGTGTATGGTGTATTAGTGTTACATATCACTTATAAGAGCAAGCACTAAGCCATTTCTACCTGCTGCCACATTTAGATGCCTCTGGCTTGAAGCTTGACATTTCATTTCTAATCCATGAAGATTTGCTTTTGTGCTTGAGTATCTCTTTTCTTTCCTTTGCTAAAAAAAAATATAGTTTTCCATTCTTGTTCTGTAATGCGTTAACATAAAATAACACCTATCTTGAAGGAGCACAAATGAGTTTCTAAATTTGATGTCACCTTATTTAATTTGTTTCAGCGCATACAAAAGAAGAGTGCATGTTCTGTGTTCACTTTAGAGAATATTCCCAATCAACTGTGGTGTCTACATCTTCCTGCTTTGCAATGCATAAAATGAGAAGATTAGTAAATACGGGACAGCTGTCCCAGAAAACTATAATCCAATATTTGGAATTAAATAAAAACAAATTACTACAGGTCAAGGGAGAGCCATATAATAGTTGCAAACGGAATGTGATCGATAAGATTGTAATAGATGGGGGCGTGTTGGTGTGAATATCAGCAGGGATGTTTCTGGAAGGGATAATAATTCACATAGGTAGATGGGTGGGGGGGAATGCATTGCGGAGAAATGAGACAACATGTGCAAAGGCAAAAGCTTGGACAAACCCTCTTTTTGCTTTGCCAATAGTCAGATCATACACATTAGAAGAGTATCTCGAGAAGAAGATAAATATTAGCTTGGAGAACTGAGCGCCAGACTGAGAAATTGATTCTTAGTTTTGTTGACAACTGATAGTATCTGATGCTCTATGAGATAGCAAGAAGAATCGTCATGAGAATAAAAAGTCATTTTATCCAGTTGTGGAGGATCTAGGAAAACACTGGAATTACTAAGATTTTAAGCTTGTGAGACAGAGAACTGTAGTGCATTGCCATTTAAAAATAATCATGTGTTGTTTTTTGAGTTATTAATAGCGACCATCCTGACTGGAGTTAGATGGTATCTCAGTGTGGTGTTCATTTGCATTTCCTTGATGACCAGTGAGGCTGAGGTTGGGCATTTTTTCATGTATCTATTTGTTGCTCGTATGACTTCTTTTGAGAAGTGTCTATTCATATCTTTTGCCCACTTTGTAATGGGGTTGTTTGTTTTTTTCTTTTCTGCACATTTGAGTTCCCTGTAGATACTAGATGGTAGACTTTTGTCAGTTATACAGTTGGCAAATAATTTTTCCCAGTCTATGGGCTGTCTCCCCATTCTCTTGAGGGTTTATTTGGCTCAAAAAACAACAGATGGAGAGACTGCGGCAAAAGGGAGCACTTTTACACTGTTGGTGGGAGTGTAAACTAGTACAGCCTCTGTGGATAACAGTGTGGCGATTCCTAAAAGATCTAAAAATTGAGCTCCCATACAACCTTGCAATCCTCCTACTGGGAATACACCCGGAGGAACTCAAATCACTCTATGAAAAAGACACCTGCACACACATGTTTATTGCAGTATTATTCACAATAGCAAAAACATGGAACCAGCAGTGCTGCCTATCCAAAGAGGACTGGATTTAAAAAAAAATGTGTTAAATATACATGATGGAGTATTACGTAGCCATAAAGGACAAAATTATGAACTTCGCAGCAACTTGGATGAACTTAGAGGCTATAACACTGAGTGATCTATCACAGAAGCCCAAGAACCGAGTACCACATGTTCTCACGCGTAAGCGGACCTTGAACAACTATCATCATACTATAAGAAAGGGATCGGCAGTAGTGGGAAACTGCCAGGGGAGAGCGGGGCAGGAGTGACAGTAGTGGGAAACTGCCAGAGGAGGGGGGCACACCTCATCAACAAGGGTACCTGAATAATGAACATTTGTATACCTCACCCTGAATTGTAACCCACATCTTTAAATTAAAAATTCATTTTAAAAAATCATCATCATCATCGTCAGGCTTAGGAAGTGTATCACCTTTAGTTTATGATTTCCCCCCAGCACTTTTGAGGAATATACATTATGAAAATAGAACTTAGCTAAGTATTTTACACTTATTTCTTTATTTACTCTTTACAATAACCCTATCAATTCGACTGCTGTCCACAAAGTATACACAATGTAAGCTGTGCTCAGAAAGTTTACATAGCTACAGCATGACAAAGCAATGAATATAGTAGAGACGTGATCTGAGTACAAAGTCCTTGAGCTCAAACATTTTTTTTCTAAGCGCTTATTTGTAGCATTTGAGGATATCAAAAGACACAGTTACATGTCTTGCATTTACCCATTTTAATACTTTTAAAAAAGAACCTTGCTAGCATTTTATTTGGGGGCAATAAGAAATTCAGTTTCTGAAATTATATTTATATATAATGGGAAATGTGAATTCTGCATAAACGTACTTAACAAATGGGCTCTTGGTGGAGAAATTTCTAGTAGTGAATTATGAGTCAAAACTATTCTTGAGCCTTATTAACATAGATATAAGTAGAATAGAATAATAATGAAATGATAATGAAAACCACATTTCCATACTCGAGATAATCCATATTCTGTCGTAGCCCAGGTTAATTTGTAAAATTAGTGTGAAATGATAAATGAATGGAACGTTATTGTGTAGGCAGGCAAACCTTAATTTGCTGAGGCAATTCTCAGTTTAGTAATTCTGCTGGCAGTTACTTTCTTTAGATTTTTCTTCTTTTCTGATATGCAGATTGTAAAGTAAAATGGTGTCTAAAAGGCAATAAAAGTTTTAGTTCTTAGTGGAATGTGCTTTTTTATGTGATTAGATTCATTCTATTTCATTTTGTATCATATACTTTGACTATGCATATATTTTCTCTTTTGGTTCTAGGTTTGATGGTTCTTATAATTTGGATTTTATTTTATAAAATTACCTATTCTAAAAATTACTTTTTATATTTAAGTAATATAATGTTTTAATCTCAATAAAATCAATTCAGTTTATTTTGATTTTAATTATAAGCATTTTTGTATGCATGGCCTAATGCCTGTCACACTGTTGGTGTACAAATATATTCATTGAATGAATCAGCAGAAATAATAAATGCAGGTTTAAATCTGAACATCAATGTGCTTTATAAAAATATCACTATTAGTACTATTAACAGAACTGTTGTCATTACTACTTTATACTAAATCAAAGGCAGAGTTAATTGCTTATAAATATATCATCAGTGAACTATTGAAGTAGTTTATTTATGTCTCTGTACTCATTGACAAAAATTATATCTTCTAATAAAATATTTATGCTTATGAAATGAATTAATTCAGTTACATTTTGAAAAGTTGCCTGCTAAAATCTTTGTATCTTTTGTAACCTATGTCGGATCCTGAATCCCATAAGCACTCAAATGTATGAATATAACAGAATAAACTTTGGAGAATAATTTAACCATTTTACTTAATCAAAATCACCCACAATTGTACTGTTATCATAAGATTATTGTTAAATAATTAAACTTGCCAGTAAATTTGTTCTGAATCTATTTATGTATGAGAAATTTGAGTAGACAGCATGCAAATAAACTTAGAATTTACTTGAATATAAGACATTAATTGAATATTTTGATCATTTAGAGAGTTTTGTTTGCAATCAAACTACCAACACATTTTTAAGTTGTTTTATTTTTAAATTTCATTCTCTTTTAAGAGTCTTTCATAGCTACCACTTCAGTTCAAAATTTAGACTAACCAGCTTACATTATAAGAAAAAAACTTATTAAGTTCACTAAATATTCTAGAATTCTTTGGTGCAGATTACATGTGCTCGGAAGCAAAAAATTGTAGAAATATAGTGCAAAATTTCACAAGACAAATTAGAAACATTAGTGAGGAACTTTGGGTTCATGGATTCAACAAACATTTAGAAACGCAGAGGTAGGACAGTCATACTTCTTTTCCTTAGGAAGCCCTCCATATTCCTACAGCAAAAATGCTCATAAGGATAGTGCAGTTTAATCAGTGCAATTACAGATCTCTCTTAAATTGCTATAGAAGTACAAAGGACTGAATTGACTAACTTAGCCTGGGGAGAACACGGAGAAGGACAACTCAAAAAACATCAACAAAGAAAAAGCTTCACAGAGAGGGTAGAACTCATAGCTCCTTCAGCGTTTACCCAGGGCTAAAGATTTCAGGCAAATTCTGTGAGCTTTGAAATAGAATATGTTTAGAGACACCAAGTAAGAAAGGTCCATTTTCACCCGTAAAATGATTATCATGGTGCAATTATGAAAATAAAAACAAATGACAAGAAGTAGCAGATGCACGATGTACAAAAACTCTTATCCGTTATTTATTTATTCAAAAATCATACATTAAACACCACCTGTGTTTTGGGGACCTTTAGAAATGCAGATAGTGAAAAAAACATGCAACAATTCCTGCACTGGGAATGTTTAATTTCCTAGTGGGGAGAGACAGAAAAAAAGAAATTTAAATAAGTTATATTAGAAAAAAATGAATGTCCAAAAAATCAGAGAGAATAGGAAGAGGAAGGGGCTTGCATTTGTAAATAGGGTGCTCTGAGAAGTTTTTGCTAAAAAAAAAGTAACATTTGAGGAAATAACTGAAGACAGATGATAGGAAAATGCAGACACTTGGAAAGGCTTACATTCTAGGCAGAAGTAAATGCAGTGATCAACTGTAAAGCTCAGGAGTGATTGACCTATAAAAGTAATAGCAAGGATGTCACTACATGTCTACAGCAGAATGAATGATAGGAGTAGCTGTGAAATAAAGTTAGAAAGATAATGGCACACAGAGGCAGAAAATACAGGATTCGGAGGGTCTTTGTAAGTGCTTGGTCTCCTACTTAGATGATTTTGG
>CAUYQG010093132.1:0-10567 GCA_963574415.1 Tarsius wallacei
ACAACAAAAACAAGGCCTGAGGGATCTTTATGCAATGGCAAGAACTAAAAAGTAATTATTCATTTAGCTCTACGGTGTTGCAGTTTGTTGAATGAGATTTTAAGGTAAGATATTTGCAAATAGGACAGAGGATGTGGCTTGTTTTGAACCTTCCACATTTAAAATATGCTTGATGTGGTCTAGCTTTTTGCTTAGGAAATACACATTTTATATTCAATTCAATTTGGTACCTGCTGACTATCTTTCAAAGTACCTTCATTTTTTAGAATCTGAAATCTAATAAGAGAGTCAGATAAACAAGTAAGTACAGTATTGTGACTGATCCTATAATATTGACAGGTATATAATATTATCAGAACCCAGGTAATGAACAGTTATATCTGATTCAGTTAGAGATTAGTGAGAAGAGATTATAAGAGAAAATGACATATGAATTGAAATTTGAGAGATTAGTAATAACTTGCTAGACAAACAAGTCAGTAGGAAGAGCATTACAGAAAGAGTATACATATGATCAAGAATAAATAGATAGGAATGGGCCTTGAATTTTGAAAAAATAAAAAGCAATTCAAAGTAGCTAAATATGTGGACAAAAATGATTGATATTAGAAAAAAAAAGAGTGACATCATTTTGTGGTGTACTCTCGATTTAGTTTTGATGGCAAAGAAAAAGACCAATGGCAAACTTAAAGCAAGGAAGTTACATTGTCAGATTAGCACTTTAGAGAAATTATTTGAGTTGCAATTTCGAGAATTAATTGGATAATTTAAGGATAGAGGCAGACAGACCTGTTCAGATGCAGTTGAAGTAATCCAGGTGAGAAAGAATAGTATCCTGGACTATGACAAAGACAGGGATTATAAAGAGGAAAGATCAGATATAGGACAACTTTGAGGAAGAAACCAAAGGACTTGACCATCTTCGACATTTTTCTTTTCTTACTTTCACTAGAAAGTTTCTTGCTTGATATACTGTATGGAAGATCTTTATCCTTGCAAAGATTAGAAAATATGGCTAAATGAGAAATAAATATGAGGTTTGGCATGATGATAGGGGTGAGAGAATGACTGGACAAAGATAGATAATAAACTTGATTTTATACATGTTGAGTTTGAAGTTTGGCTCTTACTCTATTCAGCATCTTATTTAGCTTACATAGTGAACATGTTTCTCTTCTACTTAAAATCCTTCAATGATTCTTCATCACCTAAGTATTGAGTAATGACTAACAATGGCATATTACGGCTCTTCATGGCTGGATCTACTTTTTGAGTGTCATATTTTATCACTTCTCATCTCCCACTCTCCATTGCAATGACATTGAACTATGCAATTCTAAAATGCTATGTGCTCTCCAGCTCCTGGGTCTTTGTATATATTGTGCCCTCTGCCTGAAACATGCTTCCCTGACTCTTTAGCTAACTCCTAGTTATTACTTGGGGCTCATCTTAGACACCATTTCATCTTCAATTTGTCTGGGTACTTGTTTCTAGCTACGTATATCCTGAAAGTGCAGTAACTTTGTCCATTTCATTACCTGTTCTATCCCTAGTACCTAGCATATTCTTTAAGGTATCAAAGCTATTAAGTACATAATTGATAAATAAATGAGGTTGGTGCCAGTCACTCAGGTAGAATGGTCCCATAACTTAACTTTAGAAAAGAAAGATATTTAAACATTTTTATCATACATGTGCCAATTGATTCCTTTAGAATAAACAACTCAGGGAAGCTATTAAATTGAGAAAAAATATGGCCTGGTATAACTCAGAGGGGTACCAACATTTTACAAAAATGATTAACCATGGGAAAAGATGTAGCAAAAATGATTAGAAAAGTGTGAAGAGAAAAAATAGTGTCTCAGAAATGAAGGAAGGAAAGAGTCTCAGTAGGATCAACAGCTACAAGAACTGCAGGAACAAGAATTAGAAAGAACTGACAAGGTGTTATTTGCTTGATTCATTTATAAAGTAGCCATGTAAAGAAGCCAAGATATAAAGATTTCAAGAGTGAATAAAGTTTAAAAATAAGAGACAATAAATATAGACAAGTCTTTCAAGAAAGCAAAGAGTAGAAGGGAGGCAAGGACAACCTCGATTTCAGAGCCTTCAGGGTTTCATGATCAAATAATGTGGATTTAGTTTACAATAAGAACTGTTAGTATTTGATAGCTTCTAACTTTTGTTCCCTTACTTTTCTCATTTTAAAAATCTGTATAGACTCACAGGTCTTTAAAACTTATATTTAGAGGTCATCTAATCCAACTTGCTCACTTTATGGAGAGATAAAGAAGCTTCTCTAAAGTCATTTAGCCATACAAGGTTACACAAGAATCATTTCTCCAGATTTCTTGTTTCATGATCTTTCCATATGACATACTTTCCTGTATGGTGTTTAAAACTCTTGAAGTTTGTTCACATATTTTTCACATTTACAGTTGTTTCAGATATTTTAAGCTTATATCTTCAATGATTCTTGTTTTAAAATATGTATGTTCCTCCAGCTTATGTTATAAGGTACAATTGGAAAAAAATCCAATGAACCTTGGTGTTTGAGCTTAGCAAAGGGAAGAGATGTATCAATGCTGTTTGCCATTATGTGTACATTTCTATGCACCCTCAGTCACATTATAAAAATGCTCAAAGCCACTAACTAGCTAAATAAAATAAATATGCTCAAATACTTTGAGTTTTGCATTGGGATGGATATTTAAATATTTTATACATACTGGGTTGTGTGTTGAAAATATATGAGTCAGTACTCATTGAAAGTTATACACCTAAAATTCACATTGTAGATCATTATTCCTTTTGAAATATCATAAAATAAACTTTAAAATGAAATAAAAACAATTTTCATAGTGCCTTGCTTGATATATCTTCAGTATTCAATTGTACCTCCAAAATATGCTTTTAACATTTGATCTCCCCACATCAACATGTTATCTCACTTCATGCTTTCTTAAGCATATTCAGCTTCAAATAGCTTCATTAGGTAACTAAATTCTCCACATAAAATAAATCTTTACCACTTCTTTTATACTGTCAATAATGGAATAAAAATTATCTCTTGGCAAACCCTAGAATTCATTCATCACAGAGAATAACAATGACATAATGGAAAGAATAGACCTCTCTCACATCATTAAAAATTTGTGTTTTCTAAAACTGGTTTCTAATGTCTATAAAGAAGTAAATTTTTAGAACACCTAAATCAGATAATTCCCAATTGACTAATTATTTCAAGCTTTCTCTGACTATGCCCTGGTCTAAAATCACAAATACTACATGAAAAAAAAATGAGACTGAAGCTCTGTTAGGTAGCAGTGATGCTGACTATAGTGGGGTGTTTGAGCAGGAATCAATAGTGAAAAAATATTTTGTTTTAGGAGTTTGGATCATCTAACAGTTAAAGCCTACATCTAATTTACGCTACTCAACTTATTTAAAGCATAAATATTTATCAGAGTTTTTTGATGATCACACCCGCAGAACATGAGCTGGTCTGGGGCTGGGGGCAGTGGCTCATGCCTGTAATCCCAGCACTTTGGGAGGCTGAGGTGGAAAGATTGCTTGAGGCCAGGAGTTTGAGGCCAGCCTGGGCACTATAGCAAGACTCTGTCTCTACAAAAAATAAAAATTCAGCCGGACATGATGGTGCATGCCTGTAGTCCTAGCTACTCAGGAGGCTGAGGCAGGAGAATTGTTTAAGCCCAGGATTTCAATGCTGCAGTGAGTTATGATTATGCCACTGCACTCCAGCCTGGGTAACAGAGAAAAGACCCTGTCTCAAAAAGGAAACACACACAGACACACACACACACACACACACACACACACACACACACACAAATGCATGCTTGAGTACCTTTTGTTTCATCACGCATTTTGACTACTAAATCCATAATAACATGATTGCATTAACTGACAGCATGGTGGATACATTTTTATTATTCTTTATTTTTCTATATTTTTAAATGTTATTTTTCTACCTTTTTTATTTTTGGAAGTGGTGAGCTGTGATAGTTAATTTTAAGTGTCAACTTGAATGTAGTAAGTAATATCTAGAGAAACACTAAAATATTACTTCTGGGTGTGTCTATGAGCGTGTTTTCAGAAAAGACTGGTGTGTAAATCAATGGAGTGACTGGGAAAGATCTGTCCTCAATGTGGAAAGGCAACACCCAGTTGGCTGGGGACTCAGATAGAACAAAAAAGGAGAGAAAAAAGACTTTCCCTCTCTTTTCTTAGAGCTAGGGCAGTCTCCTCCTCCTGCCTTTGGATATCAGAACTTCAGGATCTCTGACCTTGGAACTCTATAACTTATACCTGCGGCTCCCTGGGTTCTCAGGCTTTTAGCCTCAGGTTGAGAATTACACCATCAACTTCCCTGGTTCTGAGGCTTTCCGATTTGGACGAAGCCATGCTACCAGCATCCCAGAGTCTCCAGCTTGCAGATAGCCTGTCCTGGGACTTCACAGCCTTCATAATTGCATAACTCAATTTCCCTAATAAATTCTCTTTCATCTATCTATCTATCTATCTATCTATCTATCTATCTATCTATCCATCCATCTACCTAATCATCTATCATCTATCTATTATCTCCTAATGGTTCTTTCTCTCTGGAGAAACCTAATAAATTCAGAGTTTGGTACCAAGAGTGGTTCTAATGGAACAGAATTTTAAGAATGTTTCCTTATTCAGTTTTTAGGCTTCTGGAATGGGATCTCTAATTAGCTTAGACCTAAAAATGTCAAGAACCCTACTTCTGAAGGTACAGAAGCCGCTGATCGTCTATAGTGTGAACCATTTATTTAGATATGCAAATTATCTGCTTTTGATACTGCTAATCAACCATGTATAGAAGCAAGGAACTTGGTGACTATGTATATGATAACTTTGAACATTTGTGAAAAATTAAAAGATATAATGAGATTGTTTTGTTGCTTCTAATGTCATTGGACAAAGTGATGAAAGAAAAGGGTGAACTCAGGAATTCACATTTACTGCTCCATCTGAGCTTCTATGTGTGCTCTGGGCCAAAATCTTCTCTCCTGTAACCACAGGGTTGAAATTGCTGAAAATCAAACACAAACTTTTATTGGATGAATTATAACAGTAGTTCAATTCTCAGCCTCACAGGGTATCTATGTTAATGTGAGGGTATTGGTTGTGAAGGAATGGGTTCCTGTAAGTTAGGATGGGGACATGTGGGAAGACCCTGACGAGGCTGGGGATATTGGACTCCTAAGTTCCGATAAGTCTTGTTTGTCAGTGGAGGTGACCTCTCTACTTACATAAATCACGAGTTTAATAGGCTTCCTATCTATTTCAATTCTAGGAGTACCATGATCAACTAGCCAATGCTATATTTCCACATGAAGTCGATTTTTTTCTGATTATCATTTTGCCTCTGTTGTCCATTGCAGTAACTATCTTCAGCTGCAGTGGCATTTCCACCAACAGTAACATTGTCCTTTTTACCTCTGTCTGGGGGGATTAACTCTGCACTGCCTGAGGAAACGGTAATAACCTTCTCTGAGGCAGTTACCAAATAAGACAAAGCTGATTCTCCTCAGGACCTACCTCCATCACTTCTCTTTGTTTCTAGGCCTATAATTAGGCTCAAGTTCTAGAAGGCCCCTAAAGACAAGGCACAAAGTGTGATCCATGAAGAAGTGCATTACAACCCAAATGAATTACTTGCCACTTGTACAATCAGAAAGCCAAAGAACATGTGTGGAAATGGATATTAAGGGTTTGCGATTATAGTGGAAGGAATATAAAGTTGGATCACAATGAATTTATTGATACAGGCCCACTAAACAAGCAAAGGTTCTGCATTTAATTTTGTAGCTCAGGGAGTTAGGAAAGATTCCAGTAGTTTGTTTGCTTGGTTGAAACATGGAACAAGAGATGTTAGAATGTGAGGAAGTTGGAGCTGCCTGATCTCTGATGGTTTAATGCAGAAGAAGGGATTCAAAGACTTAGGAAGATTGGAATACTAGAGTGGATTTGTCAATTAAAACCTATTCAGCCTTACTGGAAAAGTTCAGATGACATGATTTTTCTTTTTCCTTTTTTGAATAGGAGTCTCACTCCCAGGCTACAGTGCAGTGGCACACTCATGGCCACCATAACCTCGACCTTCTGGGCTCAGGCAATCCTTCTACTTCAGTCTTCCAATAGCTGGAATTGCAGGTGTGCGCCACCATGCCCAGCTAACTTTTTGATTTATTGTAAAGACGAGGTCTCACCAAGTTGCCCAGGCTGGCCTCAAATCCCTGAACTCAGGCAATCCTCTCACTTCTGCCTCCCAAAGTTCTGGGATTACAGATGTGAGCCACTGCATCCAGATAGAAGACATAATTTTCAGAGCTACTTTGAGAATTAAATTTGTGAGGGGGGTCCCAGCCTACCTGAAGAGCTTCATGATTGCTCTTCTTTGCAGGCCAGACTTTATAATGGAAAATCCAGTCACTCAATAAGTAAACTTAAATGCAGTGTGAGTTAAATGCAGTGTGAGTTAAATGCAATGTGAATAATTGAATCCTAGGGTACAAGGACCAAGTAGTGGCACTAAACTTTCAAAACCAAGGTAAGCATAGTTACCATAATGAATAGTCTAACCAGTGTAGGTATATGGCATTGACTAGTTGACCACGGTGCTCCTAGAAGTGAAATAAATGGGAAGCCTACTAAATTCCTACTTGATTTGTATAAGCAGAAAACTCGGGTCAAGTGAACAAAAATCTAACTTGAATCATAAAACCTGATCTTCTCAATTAATTCCCTGACTTGATCCAGTTTATAGATCTAGAATCCCTTGAATGGAAGAGAGGCCATGTCCTCCCCAAGAAGGATACCTGTATACTACAAGAAAAATTCTATTGTTATTTTTTCTCTAATCCTTCCCCAAAGGGATCTAGGGACTTTTATCAGGGAAACTGTGCATTGGGAAAAAGGAAATAATCAACATTTTGAAGACTACTGGACACTGGCTCTGAATTGACATTGATTCTAGGAGACCCAAAACATTACTGCAGCTCTCCAGTTAAAGCAGAAGATTATGGAGGTCTTATGATTCATGTAATTTTAGCTCAGGTATAACTCACAATGGATGTTGTAGGTCTCTAAACCCATCCTGTGGTCATTTCTGCAGTTTCAGAATTTCAAAATTTGAATAGGCATACTTAGTAGCTGGCAGAATCCACACACTGATTCCCAAATGTATGAGAGCTATTACGGTGGGAAAGGCCAAATGGCTTTCTCTCCCTAGGAAAATAGTAATTCAGAAACAAAACCACATCCCTGGAGGGATTTTAGGGATTAGTGCCACATTATCAAGAATTTGGAAATGTAGGGGTAATGATTTCCACCATGTCCCCATTTAACTCTCCTATTTGGCCTGTGCAGAAGACAGATGGATCCTGGAGAAAGATAATGGATTATTTTAAGCTTATCAAAGTGGTGACTTGAACTGCAGCTGCAGCAACAGATGTAGTTTTTCATTGCTTGAGCAAGTTAACACATCTTCTGGTACCTGGAATGCAGCTATTGATCCAGAAGCAGTTTACTTTCAACTGGCAAGGCAAGCAATACACATCCACTGTCCTACCTCAGGGGTATATTAACTTTCCAGTCCTGTGTCACAATTTAGTTCACAAGGATCTTCATTGTCTTTTCTTTCCACAAGATTTCATGCTGGGCAATGATATTGATAAAATTATGCTGATTAGACATTGTGAGTGTGAAATAGCAACTACTCTAGATTTGTGGGTGAAATTATATATGTATATATATACATGTATAGAAATTATATGTATATACATATACATAATTTCCTACTTATTCTGTCTCTGTGATGAACCCTGTTATATTAGCATATATCAGTTTCTAATTTCACGTGATATGGTCTATCATAGCTCCATGAAGACAACTTTGTTCTTTCTGAAGTTATTACTTTTCCCACAAGGCTCACAAAGATCAAATATCATGCTAAAAATAATTGTATTGGTATTCAAGTTTCTTCTATTCATGGGGAATATAGTATTTGTGCCATCAAAATTCCAGAAAAAGAGAATAAAGAAGGTTAACTGAAAAAAATGTGAAGAAATAAAGGCTGAAAATGTTTCAACTTTGGCAAAAGACATGAACCTACTGTTTCAAAACACTGAAGTAGCACAAATAAGATAAACCTAAACAAATGCATGCCAAGACATGACATAAAGTTCTAAAACTTAAAATAGTTAAAAAAAAACCTTTAATAGTGGAAGAGAAATAAGATTTTATTTATACAACAATATAACTTAAAAACAACTGATTTTTCAAAATGGAATTCTAGAAAATGTTGAATTAAACCACAGGAAGGCGAGGAAACAGAAACAAAGGGAACATACAAAAGGCAAAATTTAAAATGGAAGATGTAAATCCTAACATATCAATAATTACAGAAATTGTGACGATTAAACATGTCAATTAAAAGGCAGAGGTGACCAGGCATGGTGGCTCACCCCTGCAATCAATCCTAGCACTTTGGGAAGCTGAGGCAGGAGGACTGCTTAAGGCCTAGAATTCAAGATCAGCCTGGGCAACATAGCAGCAAGTCTCCATCTTCATCTAAAAAACAAAACAAAATAAAATATATTAAAAAAACCAGAAATGTGCAAAATATATTTTAAAAGACTAAATTATATTATATGTAAGAAAAAATATATATTTATCTTTAAATAAATAATTTAAAATATAATTTCAAATATAATTATACATGTAGGTTAAAGTTAAAAGTTTAGGAAATATATACCATGCAAACATTAATCAAAAGAAAGCAGTATTGGCTATAATAGTACCAAGATACTGTAGACTTGCTAGCAAAGAAAATTACCAGTGATGGAGAGATGCTTTATACAATAATACAAATTTCAATTCACTGAGAAACACATGACAATTCTAAATATGCATGCACCAAACAGAGGTGAAAAATATGTAAACAAAGACTAAAGAGAAGGAAAAAAAGAGAAATAGACAAACCCATACTTATAGTTAGAGACTTCAGCACTCCAATCACAACAACTGATGAAACAATGACACAGAAAATCAGAAGGGATATAGAAGAACTCAATAACACCATGAGCTAAAAACACCTAGTTTATATTTATAAAACCCTCTGACATCAGAATTCACGTTTTTTAAACACTTGTGGAATATTTACCAAGACATACGATATTTGGGCCTTGAAACAAACAAACAAACAAAACTTAGCAAATAAAAAATAACCGAAATAATATACATTGTGCTCTCTGATCACAATAGAATCAATCTAGATAGCAATAACAACAACGAAACCATAAAAATATCCAAACACTTGGAAACTAAACAGAACACATGTAAATAATTTATGGATTAAAGAGGAAACCTCAAGTAACATCAAGAAATGCATTGAACAGAATGAAATGAAATACAACATACTAAAATTTGTAGGATGTGGCTAAATTAGTACTAAGAAAATAAATTATAGCACTAAATGCTTACATTAGATAAAAAGGAAAGCCTCAAATCAATAATCTGAGCTTCCACTTTAATATAACAGAAAAAGAAGAACAAAAACTTGGAGCAAGCAGAAAGAAGGGAGTAATCATGATTAGAGCAGAAAAAATGCAAGTAAAAATGGAAATAACAGTAGAAAAGGTCAATTAAACAAAAAGCTGTTTTTAAAAAAGCATTACAAAATTGACAAAACTCTACAAAGACTGATGAAAAACCCAAAGAAAATACATAAATTACTATTCTCCATAATGAAAAAGAGGATATCACTGTAGACCATGCAGGCATCAAAAAGATCACAAGAAGATAATATGAACAACTTTACACATATGTTTAACAACTTAAATAAAATATACCAATTTATTGAAAATTACACTCTATAACAACTAAAAATAGTTTATTCAAATGGTCCTATCACTATTAGGAAAATGGAAATTGCAATTTAAAAAGCTTCTACCAAATAAAACCTCTTCAGATCCAGAGGGTTGCCCTGAGAATGCTACAAAATATATAAAGAATTAATGCTAATTTTAAACAATCTCTTCCAGAAAATATAATTGGGAATACTTCCTATTTAATTTTCTGAAGCAAGTATAATCTTGATACAAAAACTAGAAAACGATAATACAAACAAAACAACCTCTCAAACACAAAAATCCCTTATGAATATAGACACGAAAATGTTTAATAAGATATTAGCAAATATAATGCACTGACATATAAAGAAATCGTCTACCATACAGGTGAGTTTACTCCAGGGAATAAAGTCTCATTCAATATTTAAAAACAAATTAATGAAATCTATCACATTAAGAAGTCAAAAAGAAGAATTACATGATAATATCAGTCAATACAGAAAAAAATTATTTAATTAAATTTTATACCTATTTATGAGGATAATCCTCAGAAAATTAGAGAAAGATAACCTTTTCTACTTGATCAAGAGAATCAACAAAAATCCTAGAACTAACATAATACTTAATGGCAAAAGACTTATAAAGCAAAGATGTATGTTTGTTCT